>CAUEHQ010000098.1:0-17403 GCA_958510825.1 Brachypterus glaber | reverse complement strand
GGATTCAGCACACGCAAAATATTTAAAAACCATTAACATAATTTGTATGTAACACAAAACGGTATTTTGTGAAATAAAAATCATGTATTTCAGTCATAGTTTGTTTTGACCTCAATTATCTCAAATTCTTCAACAGATACGAGGTGGTACCCGCCGGATTCGGAATCAGCGCACTCGTACTATTTAAAAACCATCAAAACATTTTGTTTATATTACAAAACATGTTTTTTGAAATTTCCACCGCACTATACCTACTGCCCTCCTAAAGAGGAACGTGGCATGTACACCTGACACATACGGTTTTCGACGTTAGCATTATTTATTTATTTATTATTAATATCCAACAGTTATAAAACCAATTATAGGATGAGTCAAAATATGAACAGACTAAAATTTACAAAATATGAATAAGAAGGTACAAAATATAACAAAAAAACTTAAAAACAAATATTTGAGTATCAAGCTAACCTTGATTTAATTGGCTATAAACAAACTTGATTCTATTAAGAGAAGCAAGAAAAATATCAATATCATTTTGAATCAGATTGTAGTTATTACAAATTGTATGCAAGGGAGAGTATTTAAGTATTTTACTATGGAGAATAACGGTAAGTACCAAGCCTAAGGAAATCTGCGGTAAGTACACCGAAGAAGTTACTTGCCGCGTTTTTTCTATGTAAAAGTTTGGCATGGATTTTAATTTTTTAATAAACGAAATAATATCTAAACTATATTTATGCTTTTTGGTATTTAAAAAATCTGTTAGTTTCTGGTAAGTATCTATATTTAAAATAAAATTTAATTGAACGTATAATTCTTTTGGGCCTGCAAGTTAATTTTAGAAATACATTATAACAAAATATTTTTTATGATTTTCTGTAACAATATAAATTTTTGATACCTTATAATATAACAAGCCTTGAAGATATGTAGTGCTACTCATTCTATTATATACTATTTACAGTAATTGGTATATTGCATTTTCCAAAATTAATAAAATAATTTAAAAAAATAATAATATTCAAAAAAAAATATATATATATATTTTTTTTTCAAGAGCTTTTTAAAGGGGCTCAAATAAAAAAAAAAGAGAATACCGATTTCTACACTCAGAAAAATCTCATCTTGTAAAATCAATAAGAAATTATTTTAATTTAAATAAATTGCCTTTTAAAATATTAAAAGTAAAAACTTTACGTTTTATTTATAAATAACATTAATTTAAAGAAATAATTTTTACACCAAAACGTTTTTCACTTTAAAGTAAAAATATTGTCCCTTACTTTCTTATTTTAATGTTTTCTTAATAAAATTATAATAGTTCCCTTTATATTGTTGAAAAATATCAATATATTAAAAGATTTTTTTTTAAAATAACCAGTTTTTGTATTCAAATCATTTCTAGTTTACAAATGGTTTAAAAGGAAACATTTTTCAAATTACAATGAATATTTTTATTTTTACAATGGCTTATCAAATTAAAAAATATCATTTTGAATTAACAAAAAACACTGTCGGAGCAAAAACATATTGGTTTTCTTTTAAATCATATGACTTTTGTTTGATTTTACAACGATTTTCCTCTGAGTGTAAACTTGAGTATACAATTTAGATTTAAATAAAGAATCTTGTTTTTAAATTTATTTGACTGCAAAGAAAAATATGAATTATACGGAATAAAATAAAAATAATTTTTAATCTAAAAAATAAATGGTCCGTTACAATCTATAGTTTAAACACGAAATGGTTTTTAATTTTTATTGCAATTTTGCACAACACGATTTTTGTTTACCTGAAGCTTATAAAACTCATTTAAAATCAGGTAAATGAACAGAAATAAGAGAAAATTTCACTTGTCAAAAGTGTTTAATTGTTTTACAACTTATTTCCTTTCATTTAGTGCATTTTTATTTTATTTTGAATGGGCTCGTCAATTCATTCATTTCCTCTCCAAAATTATGGAACTTGTCTTCTTTTTTGTATGATTCAAGGTTTAATTGTACAGGATACAGGGGCGTAACCAGGTCCAAATTTTTTGGGGGGGCTTGAGCCCTCTATACCGGGTGTTCCAACTCTATTTACCCAAAAAAAAATTCTCTAAAACTTAAAAAGATAATCAAATTCTGCGAAAACCCTCTTAAATAAGACAACTTTAACTATCTTTTTTAATATATTTACTACTTTCAATTCTTAAAATGTGGTCAGGGGGGCATAGGGAGACATTTTTTTTAACGGAAAGGAGGATCGTGTAATACATAATTTTAAAGCTTATTAAATTCTCCATTTAACTATATATTTTTTAATTTAATTAATCAAACAATTTTTTAAAAGTTACTAGTTTCATGATAAAAAAACGTAAATTATACTTTTAAACTAATTGTAATTGATATAAATAAAAATTACGAGAAAGAAACCTAAAAAATCGCAGTTTTTAGCACAAAAAATTAAAGAATCAAAACCTTAAAAAAAGTATTTAAAAAATTAAAAAATATACAGTCTAATAGAGAATTTTATTTGCCTTAAAATGATGTCACACTACTAAAAATTAAAAAATATACAGTCTAATAGAGAATTTTATTTGCCTTAAAATGATGTATCACACTACCACCCTTTATATTTAAAAAAAACTCCCCACCTTGCCCCCCTGCCCACATTTGGAGAGCTAAAAGTATCAAATATATCCTAAAAGATAGTTTAAGTTGTATAATTTAAGATGGTTTTCGCAGAAGTTGATTATCTCTTTTAGTTTTCGAGAAAATTGCTGGGTAAATAGAGTTGGGACACCCGGTATATGAATATGTAAAAAATATATGCGTAATTTTACTTTTATAGTTTTATTTGGGGGGCTTACCAAAATTTGCAGGGGGGGGGGCTAATTCCCAAGCCCCCCTTCTAGTTACGCTTATGACAGGATATCTTTGAAAGTTATTCGAAAGCAAAAAAAAAGTAATTTTTCAACGAATATTATATACTAAGAAATTGTTACCGTATTAAATACTAAACGCTTTTGTAGGTTTGGAAACACTCGAAATTTTAGTTATTGAATACAAGTTTTTACGGTAAAACATAACGTTGTTTATTTATTGTTATCTTAACCCTTAGCTACGCACAGCATAGATTTTACGCCTGGATAGTATGCAATTTGTGATTTCTCCCCACTCCGACTAACTGCGGCTTTCCGCGCCTCAGTACCTGTCAGATTCAGTTTAAGGCTTAAACCTTAAGCCCTAAATCCGAGCGAAGAAGTTGGTATATTGTACAGTGATTTTTCACGTGTTCATTTAAAATTTTGCGGCGTAAAAATACTCCATGTCTGTAAGTACGAAATAATAAAAAGAATAGGGTTTAACCATTACAAAAAAAATATTATTCTTATTTTTTTGGATTGTAGGTTTATGTTGTTTATTTTTGATTAAGTTTTTTTATTTTATCTTATAAATGTTTTTTTTTTCTTTCACTACCAAGTTATTTAAATACATTTTCCTACCAAGTCAAAATTGACATTAATAACATTAGTACAAAGTATATATTATAAAACTTGTTTGTGTGTTTAATGAGCTGTTTTATGTAATTATTCTTTAATAATTTTGCATATCATGTACATTTTTTGTTGTACTGTGATAAAATCCAAATATAATATTTTTAGGGAATTTTCTTTTTGGGTTGGTATTGAAGACCTACATTTATGTTGCCTAACGTATTGGACTGCTGTCCATTGGCTTTTTACATATCAAGCCAATGGGCATCAGTCCAGCCGACCCCAGTAGCGCAACGGTAGCGCGTTTGATTACGGATCCTGGGGTTGTGGGTTCGAGCCCCACATAGAGCATGGATGTATAGTGGTGTAAATAGTCGGTAGATGGAACTACGATGACTAACTGTAATGTGGGTTGCAGGTGAAACTGTAAACACATTTCAGGGTGGATGCGAGTTCTGTTGAGGACCGTGCTTCGGAGGGCACGTAAAGATGGCGGTCCCGTCAATTAGGCCATAGCAGCGAAAAACGACGTTAAACAGTAAAACAAAAACATCAGTCCAATACCTTAGGCAACATAAATTTAGGTCTTCAATACCAACCTAAAAAGAAAATTCCCTAATAATATTATATTTGGATTTTATCACAGTGCAACAAAAAATGTGCATTATATGCAAAATTATTAAAGAATAAATAAAACAGCCTATTAAACACAAAAACAAATACAAAATCATCACACAACGGGGTATTTATTATCATTGACTGTCAAATTAAGGAGTAGGTCATAAGTTCCCTATGAAACTTTAGACCCACTGTACACATAGCTGCGTAAAAATTTTAAAAAATAGTCTTTTACTTAAAAAAACAAATATCTTACCTTCATGTAATTTAAAATATAATCTAAAATGTTATTTTTACCTAAAATATGCATAATTTTATTTTAAAACAATAATAATTATACTTTTATCTCTTTCTGTAGTTAAATCTAAATAGGCGGTAGTCCATTCCGAGTTAGCAGGTTAACGGTTGTACTTAAGGGCATATCCACAGGCTCGCATAACAACATAGTACATAACAATGCGATGCCATGATTGGCTTGATGTGCCGCCATGTATATTGTAAGCCAATCACGGCATCGCATTCTTATGTTTTATGTTCTTATGCAAGCTTCCGGATAGGCCTTTAGATCTGCTTTGGTAGTCTATAAAAAACAATGTAGAAGCAAATTCTGGAAATTTCTGTGTTATCTCTCTGGAAACCTGTCGAAGACAATGAGTTTTATTTTGAAGTTTTACTGGACGCCTCCATGTAAACAAACTAGATTTTATTATTATGGGAGGTTTTAGACCCAAAGCTTGATACCAAGACCTCCTGCCCGCTATAATTTTCCCTTTTCATAATGAATGATTAATATCTAAAGAATCTAACCCTCTATGTAAGCTGCTACTAATTCAGAAGTCCAATAGGTTGTTTTATTTTTTTACGACCTATTAGGATTAATAAATTTAGTTTTAAGCTTTAAAAAAAAAATCCCTGAAACATTTTTATTATAGGTATTAGTTCGGGTTACAAAACCAAAATTCAACTGTTTCAGTTTTGAATTGCTTCGTATTTATATACAGGATGTTTTTTTCTAACCTGAAACTTTCAAATATCTCGAATACTATGCATTTTAGAATAAAAAATTTAGAACAAAAGTTGTTTTTTTAATGGGTTAAACAAAATGGCGTATTTATTTTTATGGATATTTACGTTTTCAAGGTAATTTCAAGGTCAACTTTGTTTTTTTAAAGAGAAATATTTATTTTTTTTGATCGGACTTTTAGTTGCAGACATAACACAGAAACACAAAATTGAAAACAGTTGTGTTATCTCTACAACTAAAAGTAAGATCAAAAAAGTTTTGTACAAAAGATTTTTATTTTTTTGAGTAGAATTAAATGACCGTAAAAAAATATATGTTTCTATTAAAAAAAAACAAAGTTGACCTTGAAATAACCTTGAAAACTTAAATATCCTTAAAAAATAAATACACTATTTCATTTCCCCCATTAAAATAAACAACTTTTGTCTCACGTTTTTTTTTCTAAAATGCATAGTATTCGAGATATTTGAAAGTTTCAGGTTAAAAAAACACCCGATATATCGTCGGCTTACAAGCAAAGGGCACTAAGTCACTTTTTTTGCAAAAATAGGATTTTAATGGCACTGTAATTAATTTTTGATGTATAGGTAAACCGAACTAACTTCTAGGTGGACTGCCAAGGGAGTTACCCACTATACAAAACGCACCAATTTGATTTTGATTAAAATTTTATCTGGCAATAGGCACTAAGTTACTTAGTGCACTTAGTGCGGTTTACTTGTAGATTATTTTAAATGTTTCTGCACTAAGCGACTTTCTAAAAAGAGTTAATTTATAAAAATATGATTGCTTGAATCATTTGTATGATACAATATCGCGTTATTTATTGTATTGACAAACGAATTCAAATTTTGCTATGTTAAAGTTGATGGAATAGAGACAGAACAGAAATAACAAGAATATAAAAAAAACTAAAGTTCGCGACAAGTTCAGAAAACAGCCCTTAGAAGTGTTTTATCATTAATAATGATTCATTATAATTATTGACTTTAGGAGATGCTTCTTTGCCGGCACAGCCGATGGCCTCTGAAAACTGTCTTAGTTTGTGCATAGTAAGCAGTTTCATATAATTAATACTAATTAATTATTATTATTAATTTTGGAAACGTTCTTTAAACAATCAAAAAGTCCAAACCCTTCTTTTAAAAATCTATTTTTTGAAAATTTATGTAAATATCTTGTTTTCTACTTTATAGTTATACATTACGTTTAATTAATAGAAGGGTTTTAATTTTAAATAGTTGTTTTTTATATTATTTTATTGACTTAGTGCTCTTTACTTGTAAGCCGACGGTTGGGCCTACAAGTAAAAGGCACTAAGTCCATGTCTTTTTTCAAATTTAGTTGAATTAAACTACTTTAATTTTTCTTTATTTAACTGCAAATGGGACATAATTATGTCCTAACATGTTATTGCAATTTGCGGTAGTTTTTTTCCAAAAATAATTAGTACAAAAACTAAAAAACAACAATGAAAGTTAAATTTGTCAATATCTCAAAACCATGTTTTTGGACTTAGTGCTGTTTACTTGTAAGCCGACGATATAGTTAGTTATGGTTAGGGATTGCAATCCCGCACGAGTTTAAATCCCGTAGGATTTTTACGGGATTTATTTCAATCCCGCGGGATCCCGTGGCATGCGGAATTGTGACTTTTTACTTAACGATATTTTTTTTGTTTTACATTGTTTTTTCTATTTTATAATTTATGGGAACAGCTATGGGAACGTTCAAGTATTACGTAACGCAAATTTTGATAATTTTGGACCCCCACCCTCCCCCTCTCAAAACAGAACAAAATAGAAATCTTACATAATATGTATAATATAATAAATGATATCATACTTTAATATTATTTTGTAATTAGGTACGTGAATAAGACGTTTTTTAACGAATTTTTGACCCCCCCCCCCCCAACGTAGAATTTTGTAAAATTTTCATGTGCTTTTTACTAAAACTAAAATTTTTATATGCTCCTCCTAATAATCTTACGTAATTTGTTCATGATCCCAATACACTTATTTTTTTTGAAAGTGTTTCCTCAACACAGCAGCTGAAAAGATATTGTGTGACTAGAGTTAGGTACTTTTCTTTAACTCCATGATTTTCGAGGTCTCGCATTTCTCTTTTTACTATACTTAATATCAAAATCATTACTTACATTTACATTATCAGCTGTTTCTGTGTATTGTAATTTTATTTTCCTACAACCTAGTTAGTAGTTAGTGCGTATTTCCCATTCGTTGCCTATGACAACGGATGGGAAGTGATCAGCTGATTTTACATATCTGCTATCAGAAAATTAGCAAACGTCAAGCAAATAACCTCAAATTGACAAACTAATTATAAGATAATTTTTGCGGTCTTATGTTTAGGTGTTAGGTCGTAGGAAAAATAGTATACGCACCTCGACGCAAACCATTTCAGTGCACATCGAGTGGTTTTTTTACTCGGCTGCGCCTCTCGTGCACTAAAAACTAGGTTCGCGTACTCGGTGCGTAATATACTATTCTAGCTCCTCTTACAAAGATAAAATAGGAGTTTCTAAAGAAACAACAACAAAGTTGTTGCTTTCGGACTCATTTTCAGTTTTGTTTCGTCAGAAAACCGCACGTCGTGTTTATTTTTTATCCGTAGTCAATTCCGCAAATCCCGCGGGATCCCACATTGCGGGATTGCAATCCCTAATTATGGTTTACGTATAATTAGAACTAGGGCCAGATTTCTCATTTAGCAAATAGTCCCTGAATTTTGATTTGATTATTTGTTTCTTCTTGTCTTGTCTTAAGAAGACGCTAAACGTCTAACCAAGAATTAGCTATCACTAATTTTACTGACTAATAAAATATCAGATTTATTTTTCATCTATCTTTCATTTCATTGGTTAAATATTTAATCAGTTAATAATTATAAATGAGACTGACTGAGAAGTGTAGGGCGTCCTTCTGTTACTGTTACTAAATAGTATATTCTATAACTAGTATGGAATAGACAATATTCCGCGCGAGCGGAAAGTTTGTCATACGAGCCGGCAGTATGACGAGTATGACGAGTATGACGGTCCCGCGAGCGCAGAATGACTATTCTATACGTGTTGTAGACTATACTTTTTCTTCAACTGCAAATATAAAACACTGTATGGCTTTAAACTGCGGACAAGGTTAAAAACAATGTTTTTTGTGATTCGACATTGTAAATGAAACAAAACACATATTTTTAAATAAATCAATTAATGTTATTTAATAATTTTATCAAATCAGTACTTAAAAGAGATTTTTATTTAATTTTAGCACACATTTACAAATGATAATGCAAAAATTGAAGGTTATGTCAGATTGTTGTGACATATATCAGATTTAAATATATAACAATAGACGGACCAGTTTAAATTTTTTGAACAAAATTGTTAAAAAACTGCTCAAATATTAAGAAAAACTAATAAACTTTATGTAATTTTAACACAAAACTTTAAATTGCATTAAATTATTCAATAATTCATGGTAAAATATATATATTTTTGCTAATTTTTGTACAGTTTTCTGTACTTTTATGAACAAGAGATGGCAATACATGTGCTCATTCTAACACTGGATACGGAATATTCATACCGTATCTAGAGCTAGAATGGATTCATTCTGTGTTTGAAAAGTGTGTGTATTTGCTAACATTTTAAAGCAGTCGTAGAAAAAAATTATTTTAATACGTGATACTGTTTTTTCTTAAATCAGATAATTACCTGGATCATAAAAAAATACCAAAACGCGAAGTGACACGGTCAACTAATGAATATCTTTGATATAGACGTAGACATAGGTTAAAATGTAATTGGTGACACATCTGCTGCGCCACAGTCGTCTAGACCCCATTACCGATTATTTTACAATGCTTTTCCATTAGTTTTTTAGATACACCAAATAGGTAAGTATGTTTTTATTTTTTGAGACGGGTCGTTTTTATTAACATTTTGTTATTTTTGACATAGAAATTATATTTTGTAGAGTAAGTAATTGAAAATTCGTATTATTTTGTGAAATCTTTATGATAAATGTAAAATCTATACCAATACAGTACATTGAAAAAAATGACGTTCTTGGCTCAAAGTAGTCCACACTCTTGGCAGTTATTCTTTTAGCTTAAAAGATGTGTATCTTCAAACGAAAGTATTTATCTTGTCTCAAGAAAAGTGACGCTTTTGAAATATTTTTAAAATTCTCTTGGACATGGTGCATTTGAGGCAAAACCCATTTATCTTGTTTTAAGATTATTAAAAATTAAATAATTTTAAATACTTAGGCCCAAGAGTTTTTCTTTTGAGACAAGACAACTTGCATTTCACACAAGATCAAATAATTTTAAATTAAAGAATCAGAAAGATCTTGGCAAGTGAATTATATTTTCATGTTAAGAGAAGGCGCTTTTGGACGTATTCAAGAGTGCGAAGCATTTGTCCTAATTTCATATGCCATTACCGCAAAGGATCCTTTTTTTCAGTGTAGGCTTTACCTACCCGAAATTCAGATTATGTACCTATATCAAATTTTATCAATCTAGTGAATTATTTTTTCGGGTATGTTATGGTATTCAAAAGAATTTATCATATTCGTAGACGAATGGATAACCAAAGAAACAAAACTTTTAACTTAAAAGTCAAAAGTACCCATTAAACATTAAAATTTACAAAAATACCAAATGCCACAGAATAGACTTTTATTTAAGGAAACCACACAAAATTTGACAAGACTGTAAACCCTGTCCCACGAAGCCGTTTTTAAATAAAGTCGTTCCTCTTCTTCTTCAAGTTTTTCCTTGACATCACAATACGGATTTTTTTCTATGACTGCTGATAGCATAGGTACTACCCATGATACTCAATTGAATTACGACCATTCACACCCCTACTTTGTTAATGTCCAAAATAAGATGACCGTAATTTTGGACATTAACAAAGTGGGCGTGTGAATGATCGTGATTATATTGAGTATCATGGATATATACAGTACCTATGCTATAGGGTCTTTCATAGAAAAAACTCCGTATTGTGATGTCAGGAAAAACTTGAAGAAGAAGAAGAAGAATGACTATTTAAAAACGACTTCGTGCGCAATTTAAATTTTTGTCAAAAACTGTTTGGAAATGTCCCAAAAACAACCTAAAATCAAAAAATCCGGGGTGGTTTGACTTTCCATTTAACTTTGTTTAAGGCTACCCGTGGACCATCTTGTCGGGAAAGAGGAAAGTTGCAAGATTAGGTTTAATCATTTGGACTTTCTTTGACCTTTGTTTCTTGGTCTGGTTTCGATCTTTCCTTTTGCATTTTGCGTTTAAAACAAAACAAAAGCAAACACAGACTACCAAGAGCCAACGAAAAAATTAAACTCGCAGGGTGCCCACAGATCAGGGAAAAACAAAGAAGTTGAAAAAAACTAGTAATTAAAGAAAAGTAAAACTCAAAAACGAAACAGCAGCAATTTTAAATTATTGGAAAGAAAATAGTATTATCAAACGAGAGGGAAATTTGTAACCACTTAACTCGAAAATGATTTAAGCTAAAGATTTCAAAAATCACGTGGTCACCATGAACCCAAATGAAGTGCCCCTAAAAAAGATACATGGAAATTGAAGATGATAGGACATGAAGAAATAAAAATAAAAGCACAAAAACTGATTTAAATGGAAGGAGACATAAATTTTTTTCGATATTCTTATTTCCAAGTAAGCACAAGAAGTAAAAAAAATACAACCAACAGGCTTTTTACGCCTCCTTATGGAGATATAGTTTAGTTTAGTTTAGTTTATTTATTGACCAATACAGATACATTTTGTACATTTGGCAAGTCAGTTAAATACATCAGTAGTAAATATTATTTTACAGAATTTTTACATATAGAACAATTTGACAAAGAATAAATTTATACACAAGATAATTTAACATAAAATAATGAATAATACAAAACACAACATTAAGAGGATGATAGAAATTCATTGAAAGTATAATATGCTTTAGATAACAAAAATGATTTCACTGCAATCTTATATCGATTAAAGTCATTTATATTCCCGATTTCATAAGGCCATTCTGTGATGAGGTATGTTAAAATCTGCACCATTTCTAGTTCTATAATTGTGTTGTTCTGAGTTAAGCACAAATTCATTGCGGTGCAGTTTAGTAAACATTAAGCATTTATATATGTAGATACACGGAACAGTCATAATATTTTTATTTCTAAACACGTCTCTACAACTACCCCAAAGTCCATTTCAAATTAAATATTAGGCGTAGGGGTGACCGGGGCTAGTTGTCGCAGGGGTAAGTTGTCGAAGTGCTTATATCTTAGAAAGTAAAATATTTTTCTGCGCCAAACCAAGATTAACCGCTGCGTTACAATAGTGCCATTTATCATTTGTAAACTTAAATGCAATAAATTAAAAGAACATCCAGATAAACCAAAAAATGTAAAAATTTAAGAGCCCAGTAATTTTTTTGTGGTAAATATTTTTTCTTATTGTTACTGATTTAAAGCATTAAGATAAGAGAATTTTATGTATAATAGTTTAAGGTGTATATTATTTGTTGATATTGTCATTTAGGAGTGTTTATTCGTTAATTAGAAAGTACTTGATACATAACGTAAAATTGGCCACTGGGGCTAGTTGTCGCATTTGGTTTGGGGCTAGTTGTCGCATGATCTGGAGATATGTTCATGGTATAACATTTCCTTTTAGGCATTTTTTTATTCAAAACTGTCTAAAAAAGTGAAACTTTGTCGAATAGCAAATAAATTCGTTTATTAAATTATATTAAATTAAAAAAAAAAAATCAAAAAAATATTATTTAATTATAAAGTTGGAAATTTTGGCACAAAAGTAAAAAGTTAGATAACAATCAGCTTGTGGGGAGGCACATGTCTTATTAGTTATTTATAATTATTATAAATGCCTTTATATTTCTTCAAAAAAATATACTCGAAGTGCCTCGACAACGTGGGGCACGTTGTCGCAATTTTCAAGACTTCACAAAAAAAAAAAACATAACTCTAATACCCTATAAATTTTTCCATGTTTTTTCTTTAAATAATGTTACTGAAACATGCAGCTAAAATTACCATTAGGTCAATTAAAAAAAAAAATACAAAAATAAAGGAAACAACTGATTTTGAATGAAAAGTGCGACAATTAGCCCCGGTCACCCCTACTAACCTTTTTTGAGCTATAAAAACTCTATCTAGATCCCTACCTTACCCCAACTAATAACGTTATATGACATATAGGAATGTGCAAGAGAATAGTACACGTTAAGAAGTCCCTTTTCATTAAGATCACTCTTTAATTTTAAAATTGCGTAATATGAACTATTGATTTTTTTACATACATGTTCTATATGTTCATCCCATGTTAAGTTCTCATCAAAAATCGTTCCCAAAAATTTTGTTGAAGGGGAAAGTATAATATTTTCAAAGTAGTTTTTTGGGATACCGCGTCTAGCAAAAAAGTTTATAGCTGTAGTTTTCGTTGTGATTAACCTATTTCTCTGGCACCAGGTCTCGAACATTTCTAGAACCTGCGTCAGTAAAAAATAGAGTTCATCTAGATTTTTAGCCGATATAGCAATAGTGGAGTCATCTGCAAACAAATATATTAAGTATGTGTAAAATAAGAACTAAAATACATACAGCTATTCTATGCTGCTTATCAGAAATGCATTAACTCGATTTTTACATAAAAGGTTACAGAAATATCTACTTCTTTTCTGCCATGCGGGATAGTATTAATGTGTGGTAATTTTGGTTTTATAATAATTATTATTAACGCATCTGAAATTATCATTCGTTATGATACTGATAAGATAACATTTATGCGTAACGGTAAGCGAATTTGAAATTAAAGCTCCTTCTTTTTGCAGAAGGTATTAAAATGATTAATTGCTAAATGATAAATTGCTAAATGATAACAACATGTATTGATATCAACTTGATTCGAAGCCTAACGGACTACCACTAACATAAATTTTACCATGGTTTACTACTAAATATCCCTATTGAAAAAATTTCTCTCATATACAGTAATTTTATATAAAAAAAGTTAATATTACAGTCGATTAATTAAACAATCTCATAAAATCCAATTAACTAAATCAAAAAAGCAATTTATTTAATTAATAAATAAAACAAAAAATCTTAAAATGCAAAGTTTTATTTTTCTTCGAGATTATTAAGTAATTATAATCATTAAAAATCTCCTACTGTACTTTTTAACCAAATTAATTATTTTTAAAATTACAAGTTTTGGTATACATTCACTTATCACACATATTTACTCGCAAATGACCTTAAATCTCAAAGTTTCTACTACCTGAATAAAATGGTTATTTACGCAGCCACACAAAAATAAAAAAATAATTTTTTTAAGAGACCATTGTATTTTTTTAAGAGACCATGTATTTTGAGGCGCTAAATCCGAATTTGAGGTCAAAATAGCACCTTATCCGATTAGTTTTGCAAATAACCTCAAAAAACATTATTTAGAGCATATGAAAGGAATGTTTTTCGAGGTTATCTCGAAAACTAATCCGATAAGGTGCTACCGGTGCAAATTCGGAGTCAGCGCATCAAAATACATAGGAATACAATGGTTTTCAAAAAAATTCGTACCGTTTTTTCAAACACATGTATGTATATTAGATATATCTATATATTACCGCAAACAATGATTATAGTAATTATATATTATATTACATGGCATTCTAGATAATATTATCATAAACAATTATAATTATCACAAGCAAATATTTTTAATATATCATATATTTTATACAGATTCATCACCAAATAACTCTGTTAATAATCGTGGTCAAGTTAAATAAAGAGACAAAGATCAATTTGATATATCATACAATATTTATCTCAATATTCAGAATATTTTAAATACGATTTTAACTTCATTTAATTAATGTTGTAGATAAAATTATAATACAGTGAAAACTACTTACTTACACATATTATATATTGTATAAACAAATATGGTAATTTATGTTTTGTTTTTTTTTCCTTGCTTCGTCGGTAAACTATTAATTTTATCAGATGTGCAAACTAGGTATTTTCCTCTTTATAATTTTACAGAAAATAGTAGCACTAAAACAACATTATCAGTAATTAATAGTTTAATGTTTATTACTACTTTTCTACAAAAGGTTAATGTAATTCAGTGAATAACGATCTAGCTTAGGCAACTATATCAACCAAAAATCTGGTAAGCGCGACAAGACCATTTCTTCTTCTTTTGGAATTTGGCCAGCTCGATACAAATATATATATATATATATATATATATATATATATATATATATATATATATATATATATATATATATATATATATATATATGTGTGCCCTATTTTTTCTCCCTGTAATCTAGGAATTCGGGTCACAACGAAGTGGTCTGGGAATTCCCATCCCCGAAATCTAAATTTCTGGGTTATATTGTTAGTTTTTTCTATCTTGACTCGCAAAAAAAAACTCTCACTGCGTAATGATCTTTGCGCAAACGCTAACTTCTTATCTTTAAACTTAAAATAGTCTGTGATAAAAATGTGAAAGTAATGTGATAGTCGCAACAAACACTCACTTAAAAACTAAATTACTTAAGCTAAACGAACCAGACCATTTTATTTCTGGTAACCACAACAAATTGTGTTGTTTCCCTAACCAGTCTAGAAAAATGGTTGGTGGGTATTTAACTATTGATCTGCAGATCAAGCAGGCCATGGTCGCCCCACCAGATCGTTTTCGGTATTGTTTTTAATTAAATTATCATCGTAAAATTAACTATTGCAAATTAAAATTTGAAATAGGATAATATTACGGGACCAAATATTGTACCTTGAGACACTCTTTAAATTAAACAGGCTTAATTCGTTAAATAATTTTAATTAAACCTATTATAAACTTTATATCGTAGAAAAATATGACATACTACAAGTCAACATAGTGTTTAAAAAAATAACGGGAGAAACATTTTTCTGTACTGTTCCTCTTTCAGCTTCTGTGGATACTGCCATCGCGTATATAAGTAGCTTATCAACTTATCTATATGATTGAACAGGTTGTTTTCGTTAAATAATGAAAAATAACCAAGGGGGCGCCTTAATTAAATCAATTAAACCATCCAAGATATTATCATTTCACTAAACCTAATTGATACAATTTGATGGTGACAGGTTCTGCCTTAGTGGTGCCGCTGTGAAAAAGGGTTTCTGTGTAGTGTCGCGCCAGCTATACTCTCCGACTCGGTGAGATGTCTCTCCCCGGCCCCCCACTAGCCCCTAGCGGATACGGAGCAGACTACGAACAGGCACAACCATGTCGGACAATTCAAATTCAACAACTTAACTTGCATTTCGACAAACCGGACTTAAAGTATATTTTAAGTGGATTCTTTCATACCATTGACTTTTTCGATTATAAAGGGCCTTTATTATAGGCACAAAATAAAATATTTTTTAAATTAGTGTAAAGCCTTTATTTTGCCCTAATGCTGCAGAATATGTCATTAAATCTTTACTGACTAATAATCTCGTAGACAGTGTCTGGTAAATCCATCCTTTCCATGTAAGATTTCGTAAGTTTTTCTCATCTAAAAATCTGCACATAACCAATTTTATAGAATACATCCCTTTGGCAGTAAATGTAAAAAGATACATTAAGAAACTGTCTTCTTATGACCAGAATCTGATTGACGCCATATTTGGACATAAATAAATAAATTTGAATCAGTTTTTAGTTGTTTATTAAAGACAGTTATAAAACAAAAACCTTATATCGGTATCTCAGTTCTAAACTACTGTACCTCGAAATTGTTCAATTTAATATTGCAAAAAGTCATAGGAGCGTTGAGGGTCATATTAGTAAGGGGTGCGAAGTCATATTGGTAAGGGTGGGGAGCCGCTTGTTGATGACTAAGTTTTGAGTTACTACAGTGTCGAACTGAGGTATCGATATATAAGTATTTTAATTACATTACATTACATGTTTGTTTAACCTCGTACTATTCTACTTAATTAAGCATCCTCTAAGTCCAGGACTTGTGTGGGATAGTTGTAGAGGGAACCACTGGCTTTAACTGACTTTCGAACCAGTTATAGGGAGTGTAAGTGTCACATGTCACCTTCGCCAAATTACAGTTATTAATTAACTGAAAAAGGTAATCGGCGCGAATGAGAATGGAACTCACGCTAGCCGGCGTGTCAGGTATTTCAAGTTGACGCGCTAACCCTCACGGCTAAATTTTCCAATTTAATAAAAGTCTAGTAATTAAAAAAAAATGTTCTTCAGTTTTCAAATTTTCAAACCTTCAATGTTATTTGTTTATAACTGGGTAAAATATCCTAGAAAAGGTTTCATTTTATCGTGTAAATATATATTTAAAAATTTCCTAGCACTTTAGTGAAAAAACGTTTTTAACAAGCCTATAATATAAATGTGACAAACTAAAATTAAATGTAAACAAGCCGTGAAGATATGTAATGCTACGCATTTCCCAAATACCTCGCCAAATACTACAAAATAAAAAAAATTCAAAAAAAAGTCCAAACGAAAAAAAAAAATTGAAAATAAAAATTTTCTAATAAAACTTAAAAAAGAATTTCAAATTTTTTTATTTTTTTTATTTATTTTTTTTTTTGTTGAATTGATCCTTATAATAAAAGTATTTTATTCTGAAAAAATTACGTTAATCGGAATATTCTTTCAGCGTTTTTCGATTTTTTTAAAGTTTAACCCCCCATAACTTTTTTGTTTTTGGGGGGATTAATTTCAAAAATAATAGGGATCTTCCCCTTATAGAACTTGATTTTTTCTGAAAGTTACAGTACGATCGGATTATTCGTTCTTAAGTTATCGTGTTCAAAAAATCGTGACATCAGACAGACGGACAGACCGAGACAGACAGATGGACATTAGAAAAAAAAGTTGCTTATTTTTTCATGAAGCAAATAAATTTATATCCAAGAATTCTTTGTCTAAGACGATTTTTGATTTTATTTTTTAATTCGAAACTACCGTATAATAATATTCTAGCGCTGGCCCTGTGAATAATATAATAAATGTGTTGTTGACAAGTTTAAGGAAATTTAAATGCAGCCCAGGTATAAAGGCCAATAAACAAGGGAGACCTGTCTGGTAGAATCCTAAATTTCAAGAAAATTAACCAAATTCTAAGAAATAAGGGTGTCTTCTTACTACTTAAATGAGTAGTAATAGAAGATTACTAATCGTACGTGTGTAGACT
>CAUEHQ010000097.1:0-23934 GCA_958510825.1 Brachypterus glaber | reverse complement strand
CTTATCAATAAATAGACCTACTACGTACTTATTGTCGTCTAGATTGTTACTTATACATTGAACTAATTCCAGTAAAGCTGTTTCTATTGATCGATTTTTTCTAAATCCGTGCTGACATTTTGTAAATAAGTCGTTTTTGTCTAGATAGTGTACGATTTGTTCGTAGACGGCACGCTCCATAATTTTAGAAAAATTACTCAAAACGCACACTGATCTATAATTATCTATTTTTTTTTGGATCACCTTTTTTAAATACCGGAATAACTTTAGACATTTTTGGTTTGTCCGGAAATGTTCCCAAAGTGACAGACTTATTTATTATTTTTGCGAGGTATGGGAAAGGCCGGTAGAATGTTTATTTTTTAAATTTTGTATAATTAACTTTACTTGATTTTCGTTTATTTTCTTAAAAAACATTGAAGAAGAGGGTGTGTTTTTATATGTGGTGCAATTATTTGTGGGCATATTTAGTGTGGCTAGTTTTGATTTTATATCGGTTGTAAAGTGGTATGCAAATGAGTTAGATATTTCTTGATTATCAGTAATTATTTTGTTATTGTAGTTTAAGATTATTGGTGTGTAGGATTTGGTTTTACCAAGTTTTTCATTCGTTATGTCCCACAGCGTTTTTGTTTTGTTTTTTGAATCTGTTATTTTTTTTTAAACGTAATTTTGTTTCGTTTAAACTTGTTTTTCTTAACCAATTAAGATGTTTTAGCTCGCATAATTTTAACAATAGTTCATCGGAAAATTTTATTTTATATTTTTCTAAACCTATGTTTGTTTTTTTCACAGTTTTTTTGGAAATGCAACATCGAAACAGCAATTAAAATGCGTATAGAAGGAGTTAAATATTTTGTTGATGTCCAGTTCATTGTCCCACTCGTTTATATTCGGAAAATCTTTACTAAATAGAGTTTTAAATTGGTGAATGGAGCTCTCGTTTATTTTACAAATATTATGCGTCGTTATTACCGTGTTTCGTGCGTTTATCTCAAGACTGTTCCATTCGAAAAAAAGACCCAAATGATCAGAAATTCCTGGGTTAACAACATTACATTTTTTGTCCGTTATGTTTCTTCTAGTTATTATGTAAAAAATACAACTAGTGGTGATTTTGTTCCCGTATCTCGCAATTCGTGTAAGGTCTTTATTTGTAGAGATTAATTTATAAGATTCTAATAGGTCCCGTAATAATATTTTCTCGGTGTTATTTTTGTTTGTATAGTCAATATTATAATCTCCCGTGACAAAAAAAAGTGGTGTAATTTTTTGATAAGAACTTACACAGAGACGCTAGTCGACTAATAAATATTTTTATGTTACTGTTTGGCGTACGGTATAATGAAATGATTGCCGTTTTTTTGTCTAGCGATATTCCTGAACACTCGAAAATAAATTCAGTAGATATTTCCGTACAATAATTTATTTTTTTGCATGATTTTGAGATATTATTTTTTACGTAAATTGCTGTTCCGCCTTTTTTAATAACTTTTCGACAGAAATATGAAATTAATTTGTAACCTTCTAAATAAACGCTATTTATGTTATGTTCTTTTAGGTAATGTTCGTTAAGACAAATTATGTTCGGGAAAAATTGTTTGTAAAATAATTATAGCAAATTTGATTTATTTGTTAAACTGTCTACGTTTAAATGAAAAATGCTCCATTTTTTTTGTAATAAATTTTTAATAAAGTCCAAATGAGGTGAACAAAAATTGTTATCTAAACTACTGAAAACCTAAGAAATTTTCGAATATTAGGCTTTATTTTAATTTACCCCAACCCCCACCCCTAAAATTAAAAAAATCCGTTTTTTTTACCCATATGAGATAATTTGAAATTAAAATTAGGTTACATACTCATCCAGTGATAATTTTTACAAGATATTTTACACCCCCTCGTCTTCCCATTACCCCCCATAAGCGTATAAGGCTAAGTTAACCGCCCAACCACCCCACCCCTAAAATTAAAAGCAAATCCTTTTTTACCCACATGAGATAATTTGAAACTAAAACTAAATTGCATAATCATCTAATGCAAATAACCCGCCATCCCCCCATCACGACTAAACTAACCCCCTCTCTGTTTCATACACTTAGAATAAACTAAGAGAGCTACAATTTGGTACACATGCTTATCTCCGTTGACAGTACAATTTTATACAAAGTTTACGTCTCCTCAACCCCCACCCTTAAAATTGAAATAAACCATTTTTGTGCTCATGTAAGATGAATTAAAATTGCATCACTTACTCATTCCGTGACAATAAAATTTCTTTTTAAATTAATCATCTCCCCTCCCCAATATAGCCCATGAGGCTAAAATTCTGTTTTATGCACTTAACCCACTTAAAGAACTGAAATTTGGTACGCATGCTTATATCTGGTGACATCTGGTGATATAATTTTACATAAAATCTCGGTAAGACTTGCTTTACACATTATTGAAGAATAACTTAAAAACTTGAAAATAAAATATTATAAAAAACAAGTTTTCAATTAATTAAATATGTATAACTAAAAAGTAGAAAACAAGACATTTGTACCAATTTACAAAAACGAGATTTTAAAAGAAGGGTTTGAAAATATTGCCAAAAATTAAAAAATTTAAATTGCAAAACCTTCTTTTAAAAATCTCGTTTTTGTAAATTGGTACAAATGTGTTGTTTTCTACTTTTTAGTTATATTTAATTAAGGGCTTTAACTTTAAAAACTTGTTTTTTATAATATTTTATAGAATTTCATAGGCAATTATTTTATAAAATCTATTAATTGAGTAATCTATTGTGATATTTTATTATTATATATATGGGTAATCAAGTTAAGCGCCTCAGGCGATTTTTTTTTTATTTTAAAGTTTACGTATTTTCCTAAGATCAACAATTTAAAAAGAAAATTATTTATAAAACTTCAAATAGCCAGAGGAAACCTCTAAAAAATTAACACATTATCTTTAACGCCGCAGGCCAAAGTTTTTAGAAATGTTCTGGTTTCGCATTTTTAAATACAGGTATGAAAATTATTGAATATAATTTATTATTTAAATTTTTTGTATTACCTTTTTGTTAACCAGATTGGTTAAACCAGTTTAGCTCCTCGAAAATTTTTAGAATTTTTAATGAAAACGAAAAGCATTTTCTAAACACCTTATTAAAAAAAATTGTTTTAAAAAACTTTTAATTAAAAGTGGCCGGCACTCAGACTCAGCTCTGTAATCATGTTATTATTCCGCAGGTGAATACTTTTTCAAAGCAAATTATTATTATTTTTAAAATAATTTAAATACAAGATTCTGATGGATTTGCATTTCGGAACCATTTCCAGCGCCGCAGGCAATTTTATTAGAAATCTGAAGACCAGACCAAACACTTTAAAATTGTTAAAAACAAAACAAATGAAAATATATCTGAAAATCCGAAGGAAAATGAAATTTTTCGCCGAGGATTGTATACTATTTTATCCACAACGGCCCCCTACCCCAATCGGGACGCGAATGGGGAGGGGGAGGTAATTTGGATCGCTATGTATAATTATTGAGGATTTTGGAAATTTGAAAGTGTATCCAGCTGTATGACTGAAAAGAGTATAATAATGGGATTCAAACCAAATTATCTTCTTCACTTTAAATTTATGTGTGCACTAATAGTTATTTTTAATACAAGGGCGAAAGGTTAAATTTTTCGATTGAGTAGGTTTTTAGAAGCCTTCGGCCAGCCGATGGGACCGGCCCGAGGGTAATAAACCTACAAAATCGAAATTTGGCTTTTTGCTCTTGTATTATACATAATTTTTTATTCGATTATTACTAATTATAATACATTATTAAAATATACTTAATTTTAAATTGCAAAAAATATTTCTTATTACTTATCTAGTTATCCATGACAAATTGCTATCCAGTCAATCGCTAAAAAAACAATTGAATCTTTTCTTTTGCGTGTGGTTTCATTTCAAAATAAAAAAGCTATAGCTTGGTAATTAATTTCTGTTAAAATGTGCCTGTTATGAAAATAATTCTTCTTAAACCGTTCAATGAATATTATAAATATTGAAAGTTATTTTACAATTGAAAATTTGTGTTTTTAATTTATTTTGGTGGATGAATACAGATTAATCAGTTAACATATATTTTGAGGGTTTGTTATAGAAGAAATTTCTATTTTGTATGAAATGATTATAATAACTGTATCTGGTCAAAAAGAACAGTTGAGTCAAAACAAAAGTGACCAAAAGGTCATATTTCTTTATAAATATTACAGTAAAGATAAAGCATCTTCTTTTAAAAAGCTTAAAAATAACAAGTTTTAGTTAGCTGGCGAAAAAAACTTTTTGGCCCTAGGGCCACGAAGTTCAACTTTTAGCCCGTAAAACATGAACAAAAACTGTCGCTTTTACACCATAAATTTGTCCATCAATCTTTCAGTAGTATTAACTGCAATAATTAAAGCAAATTCACCATGTCAGAACATAAATTTACAATATTTATTAAACTTAACCTCAATAATACCCGGTTTAGTAAAATCTCAGTTCTTTTCCTGTTGCACTCTAAATTTGTAAAAAAGTAACGTTATATATTTACTTCGTTAAATTACAAGCGGTGGCAGCACCTATTAGTCAGACAAATGACAACTAAATTGGTTGTAAATTTAATATATTTTAGAAATACGAAAATATTGCAATTTAAATGTGTATCTCATGTTATTAAAAAAAAAAGTAAGTACTTAAAACTATTTTTTCCATAACATTTTATAGTATATTACATAACTAGTGTGGAAAGTGACATATTTCACGCGAGTGGGAAGGTTTACGCCGTCAGGCGAGTGAGGAAACCCCACGAGTGTACGAAATACACTTTCCAACGAGTTATGTACACTATTTTTCCTACGATCCTGAAAAAATATAAAGTTTCTTAATTTAATATTTTCTAGTTTTTATTACTTATTCAAAATTTTTTGACAAAAGCAAAGCATACAAAGCAAAAAATAGCCTACACATTTATGTATGTTAAACAGAAAATATTTTTTTTTTTACTTTTAGTTTTCTTGGTATTTAAATTTAAAATACAATATATTATTATAGTACCTAGCTGCTTAATGGGTTGCATATAACTCAAGCCTCTTGTGTAAATCATGGCAACATTGACAGTTTGCTAATTAAATTAGATTTCTTTAGATATGTTCCCATAAAATTGTACTGTTTTACGATTTCTTAAGAAAAAGACGTGCATTTTGATGTTTTTTATGAAATGTAAGGAAACTAAATCAAAAATTAAAATTTTTTTATAAAATATAGACATAAATGAAACATCCCAAGTTATATCTTGGTCAAACTAGTAAGGTTTTAACTATAGTTTCTATTTTTAACATGAAAAACAGAAATATTTGGATTGAAAAACATAAAAGGCTGTTATGAAAGGTGGAAAATGGCATATAAAATGAGGTGAGCTAAATTCGTAGAATATACAACGTAAATTAAGCCGAACCTACATACGTGAAATTAGGCAAACCTACATACATAAATATCAAACTAGTGTTATATAAGGCGTTTTCTGAAGAACAAAATGTCATTTTCAAAAGGAATCGTAGGAAAATACATTTACGTTTTTGACATATCTGAAGTAAATAAAGTAAAATTAATTACAAGACAGTTCCCGGCCAAGAGACTGAAATGTGGCGTTTCAAACTTTTTACGTAGTAGAAGTTAACAATAAATGATTTTCCAACTTTTACGTATGTATGTAATTAGATTATTTCTAAATGATTTTGAATAAAAAATAAAAAATGTTCTTACCTATCAAAGATAAAATAAAAATAGTAGAAAATGTTTGGACTTTTTGGAGTGTTTTTAATCATACACTACGAAGAGTATGAATGCGAAGCATTACACATCTTCACGGCTTATATTTCTTATTATTAAAACTTTACCTACACTGTAAACACTGCATGTAAAATAATGTAAAAATACATGAATTTACATAGTACGGAATAGTAAATTTACTATTTTGGACTATGCATAATTCATGAATTTATGTAAAAGAATGTAAAATAATGTAAAATAATGTAAAATAATGTAAAATAATGTAAAAGAATGTAAAAGAATGTAAAAAATGTAAAAGAATGTAAAAGAATGTAAAAAAATGTAAAAGAATGTAAAAAAATGTAAAAGAATGTAAAAGAATGTAAAATAATGTAAAAAAATATATTTACATTGATTTACATATTTTTACATGATTTTACAATGTCGGGCTATGTTATTTTAAGACACGCGTGCGCTTTGGAGAATAACCAAGAAGGCGTCGCATCATGAGACGGACCGTTTAATATTGTTATTGTTAGAGAGATAGCGACGCATGCTGCTAGGTTAAAGTGTTAAAAGTGTAAAAAAGGTAAATATTATTTATGTACGATATTGAAATGCTTTATCTGTGGCCTAAAATTTATTTTATCAACAAATAGATCTTTAAAGAAAGATGTAAGCAGTTTATACTCGTATTAAGGGTGCAAATCGTTTGGTTTATTAAACCAAATGAACTTTACGCTACGATATTTCAAAAAAGCTTTGACAGAGTAAAATTATTAAAGAACAGCCACACTTGACATCGACCCCCTCCGATTTGGCTGATTTTTGGTGGGCATGTTATCCACCCAGAGAGTAGTCAAAAGCCAAAATATTAGGTCCCGCAAAAATTTATTGGCTAAACTGTAGCCATTTTTCTTTTTTTTTTTCAAACTTTTGACTTGAATTTGGGTATTTTTGATTACGCAGGTGTTTTTTGAACTAAAAGGCTGGGTTTCTAGTGTAAAATTGACCAAGGGACAATAACATGGTCTCAGATTCGATCTACGACAAATATCTCCAAAAATATGGGTCAAAAACACTCAAAATTTACCAAAAAACTCCCAAATCTTGGGGAAATGGTCAAAAAATGTTTTCTTTTGCTATCCGAGTCAGGCATCTTGTAGAGAAAAAATCAACGAATCCAATGAGCATTCGCACATATTTTTAGGACGAACCATTTAGAAATTGCGCGGCTTCAAAGTTTTTTGGTTTTTGTTTTTTTTTTTCAAAAATCTCAATTTTTTGGCAGACTAACATCTCTACTCTAAATTTCTCTACTCCATAACATCCCTACTACATAACAGCCCTACTCCATAACAACTCTACTCCGTAAAATCTCTACTCCATAACATCTCTACCCCGTAACAACTCTACTCCACACTATATGCACTTTATTAGCCACTTCAGTGAAATTAAATTTATTTTTATTTGAAAAAAAAAAATAATATGACCCTTTAATGAGGCCTTTTCAAAATTCTCAGAGTGTACATTTTTTCAAGATCCGAGGAAATATATTTTGTTAGACTTCTCATCAAGTCCTACTTCACAAAGCACATGTGGGAGTGGAATTGTTGCAGTTTTTTTTCTTTTGGCCAATTTAGCTCCTTGGCTGGAAGCCTTGGCATCAGGAGTGACACATCCACTTCTGATTCGTCGCTGTAGACGTCGGTGACCATCAAGGGCGTAGATCTTTTTCTTCTATGGGGGGGGGGGGGTAATACCCAGGGCCGGCCTTTCAAGCCACAAATTTGGCTCCCCTAGCAAAAGAAAAAACACCCTAAAATAAAGCTTTGTGCGCCTACAAAAAAAATTGCCCCCCAAAAAATGCCATCAAGAAAAAAAGCTTTGTCCCTGACGGTTTCTACCAAACTTGGCGCCCCTACTACAAAAAAAATGACGGCGCCCAAAAAAATACCCTAAGACAAAAGCTTTGTCCCTGACGGTTTCTACCAAACTTGGCACCCAAATAATACCAACAATAAAAAAACTGTGTCCCTGACGGTTTCTACCAAACTTGGCGCTCTGCAAACAAAATTGGCGCCCACGCCTATGGGGGGGGGGGGGGGTAATTACCCCCATTACCCCCCCTCATCTACGCCCTTGGTGACCATTGCAATATATCTGCTTTTTGCCAACCTAACAACAACATACATTCCACCAAAAACACTTAAAGTTTCGGATGGTCTGGGGGCCTTGGAGAGGGCATGATTTAAAGAAGGCTTATCATACTTGTCATTTGAAATCTTCCAGCAAGCTAATGAATTGTCTAAAAAGAGAAAGGAAAACATACATAAAAGCCTAGAAAAAAAACAAACATTGTTGACTTTTTCCTCTTGACTGACCCACCATCGGCATCACATTAAATACCCAAGGGTATTTTAAAAACCTTTGCAGTCAGAAATCAGAGTTTAAGCTTAAAGTGTCGCATACTTATTTTGCAACAAGTCATGGGAAATCGCAATGTGATGCCGAAGGTGGGTCAGTCAAGAGGAAGGCAAGACGGGCCAGCTAAAGGAGGCCACTAGACAACCAAATCATTAACGCCCATGACTTATTTGAATTTTGTAGTTCAGAGATGAGTGGCAAATTTCTATTTCAGTTTGTTTCAAAAACTGAGGTAGAAGATTTGAGAAAAATGTACGTAGAAATTATGCCTCATCTTGAAACATCCCTCCCCATTCCCCTCCCACCCACTCCCCAGCGCCGATTTATGACAGATGCTACTCGCATCAGTGAGCAGAGACTCACTCCCCCAAATTATGACAGATGCAACTCGCATCAGTGAGCATAGACTCACTGCCCCAACTTTCAATTCAGATCAAGTATTTTTTTAGATAAATGAGCCATAGGCTGCGCCTGTCTCTTAAAGACCCAAACAAACTATTGATCTGAAACAGTACCTGGAACAAGAACATTTCATTTTATAAAGCCAGTCACAGGTAAGATAACCAAATATTAATTAATGTAACTATCTTTGTTTTTTTCCTAGGCTTTTATGTATGTTTTTCTTTCTCTTTTTAGACAATTTAGTAGCTTGCTGGAAGATTTCAAATGACAAGTATGATGAGCCTTCTTTAAATTATGCCCTTACCAAGGCCCCCAGACCATCCGAAACTTTAAGTGTTTTTGGTGGAATGTATGTTGTTGTTAGGTTGGCAAAAAGCAGATATGTTGCGATGGTCACCGACGTCTACAGCGATGAATCAGAAGTGGATGTGTCACTCCTGATGCCAAGGCTTCCAGCCAAGGAGCTAGATTAGCCAAAAGAAAAAAAAACTGCAACAATTCCACTCCCACATGTGCTTTGTGAAGTAGCGCTTGATGAGAAGTCTAACAAAATATATTTGACTTCCTCGGATCTTAAAAAAATGTACACTCTGAGAATTTTGAGAAGGCCTCATTAAAGGCTCATATTATTTTTTTTTCAAATAAAAATAAATTTAATTCCACTGAAGTGGCTAATAAAGTGCATATAGTGTGGAGTAGAGTTGTTACGGGGTAGAGATGTTATGGAGTAGAGATGTTACGGAGTAGAGTTGTTATGGAGTAGGGATGTTATGGAGTAGAGAAATTTGGAGTAGAGATGTTAGTCTGCCAAAAAATTGAGATTTTTGAAATAAAAAACAAAACCTCAAACTTTGAAGCCACCCAGTTTCTAAACGGTTCCTCCTAAAAATATGTGCGAACTGGATTCGTTAATTCCTTCTCTACAAGATGCCTGACTCGGATAGCAAAAGAAAACATTTTTTAACCATTTCCCCAAGATTTGGGACTTTTTTGGTAAATTTTGAGTATTTTTGACCCATATTTTTGGAGATATTTGTCGTAGATCAAATCTGAGACTATTTTATTGTTCCTTGGTCAATTTTACACTAGAAACCCAAATTTCAGCCTTTTAATTCAAAAAAAACCTGCGTAATCAAAAATACCCAAATTCAAGACAAAAATTTGAAAAAAAAAGAAAAATGGCTACAGTTTAGCCAATAAATTTTTGCGGGACCTAATATTTTGGCTTTTGACTACTCTCTGGGTGGGTAACATGCCCACCAAAAATCAGCCAAATCGGAGGGGGTCGATGTCAAGTGTGGCTGTTCTTAAATAATTTTACTCACAGAGACTTGTAATTTGGAACAAACATTTTCTAAGTAGTAAATAATTTTTTTTTTCAAATTTCAAGTCTCTATGTCAAAGCGTTCTTGAAATATTGTAGTGTTTAAGTTGTTTTAAAAGCACTTTTAATATTATTGTAGGCAAATATAAAAAAAATCGTTCAAGCTGATCGTTTTTTTACGTTTGTTTTTATAATAAGTCTGTGCAAAATATTACTATTCTGGACTATGTAATTTTTACCATTCCGGTCTATGCAAAATATTACCATTATGGACCATGTAATTTATACTGTTCCAGTCTATGCAAAACATTAACATTACGGACTATGTAGTTTTTACCATTCCGGTCTATGGCAACATATTACCATTTACGGACTATCTAATTTAATGTAATTTATTTTTACCGTGTACCCTCTTTTATTTGTTTTCTTAATGGAATAGCACTATAATGATCCTCAGGAAAAAAATATTAGTTTTACCCGCAAACTAATTTATAACAACCCTATTTTGCTCGAATTAATAGAAAAGAATAAAATTTTGAAAATTAATAATTTTGGATAATCAGAATGGATTTTTAAAAGAAACTTTTCAATCAGTCAAATCGATTGCCTCTTTAGAGGAAAAATTGTGACTATGCTGGCTAGATCCCTAGTAGCAATGTAAAGCCTATCGAACTCTTATCTACTACCCCTACTTCCCACTGGGAGGCTCCCAGATCATATCTGATACGGATTTGAAAGAGATGACATCTCCTAACTCTGTTATTTCATTTTTTTTTGCTTGTTTTAAACTACTTTTTCTTTATAAAACTTAATAAAACGCCAAAATGGAGAGTTCATCCAACTTTTTTTTAAAGGTGACAAAATGTTTTATATTTTACCCTCGTACAAACTTCGTAACATTTTTTAATACCTTCTTCCCACTACTTGGGGTTCGTTGAAGTATTACGTAACGAATTTTTTGGGCAATTTTCCACTCCCCCCTACATAACGTACTGTTCCTATATCATTAAAATTGACGTAACGCTGGTGCTAACCTCCCCTCTTCCCTCCAGGTGCATTACGTAATACTTAAATGAGCCCTTAAGTCGCTGACGGATAATTAACATTTTTTTCCCTATCAATCCTGCTCTAAAACGGGCACTACCAAAATGTTTGAATGACACAAAAACTTTGTTTATACTGTTTAACGTCATTTTTCGTTGCTATGACCTAATTGACGGGACCGCCATCTTTACGTGTCTGAAGCACAGTCCTTAACAGAACTCGCATCCATCCTGAAATGTGTTTAAAGTTTCACCTGCAACCCACATTACAGTTAGTCATCGTAGTTCCATCTACCGACTATAGACACAACTATACATCTATGGTCTATGTGGGGCTCGAACGCACAACCCCTGGATCCGTAATCATACGCGCTAACACTGCGCCACCGGGGTCGGCATTCAAAAACTTCTGAATGGAGCGGGCAGTGTTAATCAATTAATATAACTTAACTTATATAAAACTTAACTTCTAATATTATTAAACGACTGTGTTGACACCCACCTTAATTTGACTCTTAGTTTATTACTAAAAAGTTAGAAACATAAAATCCAAAAATTTGAAAATCGGTATATTTTAAATGAGGTTGTACCTTTTTTATTTAATGAGAGGTCGCTGTGATTTCCAGATAATAGAAATGTGAACTATTTTATGGGTAATTGTGAATAGAAGTTATGTAAAACAAGTCATTATCTTGATGTTTACAAGGAATAAAACATTTCAAGAAAATGCCACATAAATATGTTGTCCTTTCTTCTCTTCGTAACATAACAGCTAAAAGAGTATTTGCTTTTAATTTTCCAAAATTTCCAATTTTTATTTTTTTTTAAATGATTTTCTTTCAAAAAGAAAAAAATACAGTTAGTCATCGTAGTTCAATCTACCGACTATAGACACCACTATACATCCATGGTCTATGTGGGGCTCGAACCCACAACCCCGGGATCTGTAATCATACGCTCTAACCACTGCGCCACCGGGGTTGGCACACAAAATCTTCTGGGCAGTGTTAATCAATTAATATAACTTAACTTACATAAAACTTAACTTATAATATTATTAAACGACTTTGTTGACACCCACCTTAATTTGACTCTTAGTTTATTAAATATTTCGGAAACCCCATATGTCCACATTTTTGGGCAGGTGGGGTTTTTACCAACAATCAACTTCTTTAATATAGATCTTTCTTTTCAACAGAAACCACACAAGTCCGCTGTTTTTGGACATGTGGTGTTTCTGAAATATGTGATTGATTGTGATTGTGATTGATTTTTTATTTAATGGGGGTCGATGTGATTTCTAGATAATAAAAATGTGAACTATTTTATGGGTAATTGTGAATAGAAGTTATGTAAAACAAGTCATTATCTTGTTGTTTACAAGAAATAAAACATTTCAAGAAAATGCCACTTAAATATATTGTCATTTCTTCTCTTCGTAACCTAACAGCTAAAAGAGTATTTGCTTTTAATTTTCCAAAATTTCCAATTTTTATTTTTTTTTCGAAAACAGATTTTTTTTCAAAAAAGAAATAATGTTGATGTTTTTAGTAAATTAAAAAAAAAATATATTTTTCAAAAAATCCATGTTTTTTTAATAAAATGTTTTTTTCAAAGTATTTTTTTTACCCCCTTACCCCACCCCAATTTTTACCAAAAATAATCCCACTAAAAGTTTGGATAGGGCACCTATTTTATTTTAAGTTAGTTGCTCGAAGTGTTCTAGGTCACAAGTAGGGCATTAGGGTTATGCAAAAAAATGCAATTTTTTTATTTTTTCCTATTTTTTTTGGGAGCCCAAAGCTAAAATTATTATATTGGTGTAAAAAGTAACTTAGTAAAATTTTATATAAAAATTTCAACATTTAGAGGTGGCTCAAAGCGACTAAAAGTGGGCGAATATAATTTAAAAAATAATTTCTTGCATAGGGCGACATTATATGCACAAAAATGGATATTATTGTAGTTGTATGAATTTATATTAAAAATATACGATATATTTATTGATAAAAAAAATAACAACGCTTTCCCCGTATTAATAACAGTCAGGAAAGCTTTGATTAGGCAAAAAATTAAATGTTTTATATATATATATATATTTTATTTTTGTGATTTTTAAATGCAAGAAGCAGACATTTGCAAAAAAACTGTCTCTTGGTCTCTATGTTGGTATGTATTACTGGCAAATCGTATGAAAACCATATCTCAAAGAAGTGTTGAGATATAGATTTGAAATTTGGAATATGAGCGAAGTTCTCAGACTAAATCTTTTTATTGTGATTTTAACTGGTCAGAGGGCTAAAACTAGTGTTGCTAACTGACCCAAAAAATCATTAATCACAAGGTTTATTATATTAATTCATATTAAAAGTTTTCGGGAATTTTCCCGAAAACCCTATTTTAAAGCCTAAATTTCAGTACTTGCTAAAATTAAAGCTTCCAAAATTCGGTTATTTTTTATATTAGACAAATTATTTTTTCTATTTTTAGGAGATGTACTTAAGGCTAATTAATTATGGTATTAAACCTTTACAGCCATAAGCTATTGGGGCAAAAATCGGTGAAGAAAATACTAATTTTAGTCGTTATTCGCTATTTTTCAAGCATTTTAACCTATTTTTTTTATAAAATATATATATATATATATATATATATATATATATTATAATGAAGTATTATTATTATTATTTTTAAGAGTATGGGTGTGTATTATTAACTAAACAAATAAATCAATTTTAAAATTAATATCCTACACAAAAAAAAATAAAAATAAAAATCTTGATGTTTGGTTCATTTAAGTAGTATTTTAGATATTCATGACAGTCAGTCAAATTATTTTATTTTAAAAAAGTTTTGAGTGGAATAAAAATAATAAATTTTATATGTTATAAAACTTTTTTAATCAATAAAATTGCTTTAAAAAACTGACTTACAACATGTTGAAAAATAAGCTCGCATCGTGCAATTTGGTGCATCCAGGGGGTTGGAAAACATTTGAAGTTCTCTACTTGATACAGCTGAAAAAAATTTTAAATTAAAATATGGTAATGTTGTACTATAGAGTAGTACTAACTATGATATGAATTTGAAGCAGATCGGTTACAGGTTTATAGGTACAATGCACTAATTGAAGAAAGTGGAACCTTCTAAACTTTAAGCTTTTTGAGCCACCTCTAAATTCTAAAACTTTTAAATAAAATTTTATCTAGTTTCTTTCTACACCAAATAGAATAATTTGAGCTTTGGGACCCCCTAAAAATTTCATTTTGATATTTTTTGCATTACCCTAGTAGGGAATGTAAGTCACGGGACCAGCGAACTTGACATGGTCCCGGGATCGAAAACAAAATTCCCGAGACCAAGGTCTTTATTTTTTGGTCGCCAAAATGAAAAAATTGTGTACTTTTTTAGTGTTTTTGGCTTTGTCACAGAAAACCTGAGTATATATCATATATTAATAATAATTTTCATTTTAACAAGGTTTTTATGGAAAAAAACAAATATATTTCCGTATAAAATTATTTTTTTTATATACGAATGAAATAATTTATTAAAAACATAAAAAAATCTTAAATACAACTACCACGGTACTTAATATTACCAAATTTATTATTTATGTAATAATTATAATAAAAGTAGGGCACCCGACGAGTAGTAAAATTTAAAATTTCGGGACTTCGGAACCACTTTTGATCCCGGGACTGGGGCGTTAAGTTCCTTTACCAAAAAATTTATCCTATCCCGGGAACTCCCGGCACGGTGGTGAACTGGGATCCCTAGTCACAAGTTTCCTTTTTTGCATATAAAACCTCCAGGAATATAAATATACTGCTACTAATAAAATAATAATTTTCCCTATAATAATAATAATTTTTCCTATGGGTAAAACCCCCAATCATTGGCACTCCGCTAATTATTCGCACTGGAGTGATATTTTCGTTTATATAAAAAAAAACTCTCCATTGGTACCTTAATCTAACTACTTTTTTTACGAAGTGGAAATATTGCTAAATATTATACTTTAAATGCGAAAAACGCATTTTTATTTAATTTCGACGGTGCCAACAATTGGTATAGTAGGGTGGGGGGTAAGGAAAAGGGTGCATAAGGGGACAAGCTTATCGCCACGTACTCATGCTAAAAATCGTCAAAAATCATGACTAGTGGTAAAAATGAACTAAAAAAATTTTACGTTATATGGTTCTTATGTAATAAAGTAACATTTTTATTATGTAGAACCATTAAAAAATTTAAAAAAATACACAGTATTTTGTTTTATAAATTATTTTTAAATTGGCATAATTGCCTGTACTAAAATTTCAAAAATAAGACGTGCTGGATTTTTTTAAGGTCAAATTCGGATTCTGGGCCTTTAAATTGATAAGAAAAATATATTCTTTGGGCTCGGGAAAAAATTTTACACTGTGTGCTTTAATTTTATTTCTTTTTCATTTATTTACTTTTTACGAACAAACTAAGCAAAATAAAAATATCTGAAACCCAAAAGAGTTTTAAAACTTTTATATTTTAGACGAACAGAATAGTGGAAATGGACTACACACTTTTTGTCACACTTCCTTTGCCTTTCCTCACCTCTAGCAACTCCAGAACACTTCTGTGCATTCGTATGTATTATTAAACACCTTTGCGCATAAATATGTTTGACTAATCTTTACCGCGCATGATATAATTGTATATCTTTTCCAGAACATTTTTAAATATTCGTATGTATTATTAAACACTTTTGCGCATAAATATGTTCCACCAATTCCTACTGAGCATGATATATTTGTAATCTTTGGCAAAACACTTTTGCGTATTCGTATGTATTATCAAACACATTTGCGCATAAATATGTTCCACCAATCCCTTCTGCGCATGATATATTTCTATATCTTTGCTAGAACACTTATGCGTATTCGTATGTATTATTAAAAACTTTTGCGAATAAATATGTTTCACCAATCCTTACTGCGCATGACATATTTGTATATGTTTGCCAGAACACTTTTAAGCATTCGCATGTATTATTAAACACTTTTGCGCATAAATATGTTCCACCAATCCCTACTGCGCATGACATATATGTATATGTTTGCCAGAACACTTTTAAGCATTCTTATGTATTATTAAACACTTTTACGCATAAATATGTTCCACCAATCATTACTGCGCATGACATATTTGTATATGTTTGGACTTTTGCGCATAAATATGTTCCACCAATCCTTACTGCGCATGACATATTTGTATATGTTTGCCAGAACACTTTTAAGCATTCGTATGTATTATTAAACACTTTTGCGCATAAATATGTTCCACCAATCCCTACTCCGCATGACATATTTGTATATGTTTGCCAGAACACTTTTAAGCATTCGTATGTATTATTAAACTCTTGCGCATAAATATGTTCCACCAATCCTTTCTGCGCATGACATATTTGTATATGTTTGCCAGAACACTTTTAAGCATTCGTATGTATTATTAAACACTTTTGCGCATAAATATGTTCCACCAATCCCTACTCCGCATGACATATTTGTATATGTTTGCCAGAACACTTTTAAGCATTCGTATGTATTATTAAACACTTTTGCGCATAAATATGTTCCACCAATCCCTACTGCGCATGACATATTTGTATATGTTTGCCAGAACACTTTTAAGCATTCGTATGTATTATTAAACACTTTTGCGCATAAATATGTTTCCTTACTGCCCATGACATATTTGTATATGTTTGCCAGAACACTTTTAAGCATTCGTATGTATTATTAAACACTTTTGCACATAAATATGTTCCACCAATCCTTACTGCGCATGACATATTTGTATATGTTTGCCAGAACACTTTTAAGCATTCGTATATATTAATAAACTCTTCTGCGCATACTTACGTTTGTCTAAGCAGTACTGCGCATCGTAACTGGTGACCTACAATTTTTTTTTGCTTGAAATGGACATAAATCATTATTAAAATTTGCAAAATACAAGGCTTTACCTATAAACTAATAAAAAGACTTCACAGTGGCGTGTATTTTGTTATTTTGCTAATATCTCCAGAAGTATTGGTGCTACGAAAAAAATGGTTTTTGCCTTTTTTATGGTAAATTTTATTACCTTCCTATACATGCCAAAATTATAATTGAACGATAAAAAATTTAAAAAAAATACCAAAAATTAACTTTTTTTGGCCCCTTTGACCCCCTTTTCCCCTACCCACATACCCCAATTTCAATCCCCGCCGAGATATTCACTACGCAAATATACCCTCCAAATTTCAAATCGCTACGATTTGTCTTTTCCGAGTTTTCGTGTTCACAGACCGACAGACAGACAGACAGACAGACATTTTTTTAACATGGTCTCAAAAGTCTTAAAAACTTCGAAAACGTCGAGAAATGTGAAAAAATCGGAAAAAAAATTGAAAAAAAAATGTGTATTTCAATACTTTTAATTTTAGAATTCTAAAATATAAAAGTAAAAATATTTGTATGAATATTTTTGTAGAGAATTTTATAATCTACAAATTAAACCCTATAAATTTTTTAAACAAATTTGATAGTTTTGCCACAAATGAGCAATTAAGTAAACTCTGCACTTTCATTTTAAGCTTTTTATTTTTTTTCGCGTACTTACTCTGACAGTAGGTCCTTGATATATAGATTTTTGAATTCCTCGTATTTTTTTTAATGTACCCTAAAATTTTCAAAATTCTACTCTTTTTTTTAAAGATTTTGAAAAAAAAACGTCATTATTACCTGGACTTACATCTCAAAAATTTTAGGCGCTGGAATTTTTCTAAGGTCAGATTCGGATTCTACGCCCTCGAATTAGTAAGAAAAATTTACTTTCCGATCGGGGCAAAAAAAAAAGTTGCGATTTGTTGCCTAGTGTTATTGGTAACCAGTTAAATTTAACTTAATTTTATAAAATGCTTGATTGATAGAATAAATAAAATAAAACTGAATAGATTTATTACTTGAACGGTTAAATATACATACGTATTGCAACAACTATATAAGGCAAAAACAAAACCATATTTTAAAGCGGGTTAGCTGCTATACAAAAGATACAGTTTTTGCTAAAAACCTATTTCAAATATATGAGTTCTAAACAGCGTTTAATGATAAACTTTTAGTTGTTCCTCAAAACTTAATTTTTCTTTAGAATTTAATTTTTTATCACGGTGCCCATAATAGCTGTCCAAATTTTATTAAATTCCTATTATTGGATAGGTTTATTGTCAAAATTAGTCTAAAAGCCTAATAATTCTTTTAGATAATTCTACCTACGTTCCTAGGTATTATTTTATGGATACAAATTAGTATTAGTTTTGCCTGAGGATATACTGGCATGTCCTTCGTACATCCCAAGTACGTCCCGATGGGATGTCCCGTGGATGTCCTTTTGGATGTCCCTGTGATATCCTACTATGGCTTTTCCTTTATTATTTTAAATTTACTGCGTTTTTAGTGACTTAATTGCGCATGTTATTGTCGGTATTTGTGGTCTGTTTATTTGTATAAGTTGTTTCCACAGTTATTATTCAATATTTTATTGTTTTCCTCTGTTGTGAGTATTACCCGTCCCGGAGGGAAAAGGAAATATATTTCGTAGATAAGTAATTATGTACAAATGTCCCCGACAAAAGTGGCTATCAGATAGTATTGCTTTTATTATTTTTTTGTGAAACTGTTAGCTTAAATTTAAATAACTTGCACCTAGGTGCAAGCTGCTAATAGCAATATTTCACAAAAAAAATAATAAAAACAATACTATTTGATAGCCACTTTTGTCGGGGACAGGTGTACAATGTACACCGTACAATGTACAATGTATAATGTACAATGTACATAATTAGTAGCTATCTTTAGGACAGACGTACAGTATATCCTCAGCACATACCTTCGGGATATCCTTAAGATATACGGTTCGGAAGTCGCTCGGCTTACCCTTTAGTAACAAAATATATTCTGAGGTGTCCTATAGACGAAATCGTATATCCTGGGGATGTCGGAAATCCCAAAACGGATATTCTGGTTATATCCATTGTATAAACCTGTGCTATCTGGGTAAAACAGCAAGATGCCAATTTAAATATTTTATTTTGATACTAAAATATTTGGACTTTTTGGACAATAATACGAAATTGTGTATTCTTGTAAATAATTTTAAAAATTCTTTAATATTATTAAGATCTCAGTTTCAATTTTATATAATATATAAAATAGAATAACTACTTAATGATCTAAATATTGAAGGATGGAGTCATAAAGAAATTTAAAAGCAAGAGTTAAAAATTATAATTAAGTATTGTATATTATTTTATTTATTTGTTTGTCAGTCTCTATGCCGCTTACTGTTGTAATTAATAATAATAATAATAATAATAAAAAAATAATAATAATAATAATAAAAAGTAAACCTATGCATGGTAAATATTTATGCACAATTGAAAATGAAATAATTGATACCACAGCATCAACTGAATATCTAAGGACTGGTTTCTTGTTTATTGAGACTGAAGGATTTATTTCAGCTATTCAAGATCAAGTTATACCAACCAGGATTTACAAAAAAAAGATACTGAAAGAAGAAATATTGGATACCAAATGTCGTATGTGTGGAGAAAAAGAGGAGTATTTGGACCATATAATTTCAAGTTGTAGTGTTTTAGCACCAAAATCCTACTTAGATCGCCACAATAGAGTAGCAAAAATACTGCATCAAGCTTTAAGAGTAAAATATATGGAACTAAAAGAAACTGTACCATACTATAAATATGAACCACTATCAGTATATGAAGATCAACAAACACGAATTTATTGGAATAGGCAAGTCATTACTGATAAACCTATTCCTAATAATATTCCCGATATTTTGTTAACACTGAAAGACAAAAAGAAAGCTTACATTATTGATGTTAAAATACCTCTTGCCGCAAATATTCAAAAAGCTCAAACTGAAAAAATCAATAAGTATCTTCCTCTAACGGATGAAATAAAAAAAATGTGGAAGTTGGATCAAGTTGTAATAATTCCCATTGTCTTAGGTGCTACTGGAGAAATACCAAAAAAATTGCTGCAAGGACTTCTAAAATTGGATTTAGATGAAGACTTCAGTAAAACAATACAACTGTCTATGCAAAAATCAGTCATACTTGATACCTGCAGTATAATAAGAAGGATTATTGGTGAACAAAACTAAAATTAAAAATTTAGGCAATGCATTTTGTTGAAGGACCAATGCTAGCTTAATAACTTTCCTCAAGCCCAAAAAATTAATTTTTTTTAGTGAGGAAATGTGGAAAAGTCAAATAATAATAATAATGATAATGATAATGATAATGATAATGATAATGATAATGATAATGATAATGATAATGATAATGATAATGATAATGATAATGATAATGATAATGATAATGATAATGATAATGATAATGATAATGATAATGATAATGATAATGATAATGATAATGATAATGATAATGATAATGATAATGATAATGATAATGATAATGATAATGATAATGATAATGATAATGATAATGATAATGATAATGATAATGATAATGATAATGATAATGATAATGATAATGATAATGATAATGATAATGATAATGATAATGATAATGATAATGATAATGATAATGATAATGATAATGATAATGATAATGATAATGATAATGATAATGATAATGATAATGATAATGATAATGATAATGATAATGATAATGATAATGATAATGATAATGATAATGATAATGATAATGATAATGATAATGATAATGATAATGATAATGATAATGATAATGATAATGATAATGATAATGATAATGATAATGATAATGATAATTATAATGATAATGATAATGATAATGATAATGATAATGATAATGATAATAATAATAATAATAATATAATAATAATAAGCAGGGAGCGGCAATTCAAGATCTTATGCCGTGCATGGTGATTAGGGACACCACTTTACCCAGCTACAAGGGGATGCAAAGTCGGACCTGGCAGCCAAAGCGCATCCCAAGAGGTGAATGCTACTTCCCTCTAGTGTCAGCCGCCAGACTTTTTGGGTTAACACCCCACTTAGTCTGAACAACTTGTTCCCAGACCGAGAATGAGAAGAGACCCCCACGATCGACCTCAACCGGATGGAGGTCACCGGCAAGGTGGTGGGGCCCAAGTTATGCCCATTGATGAACCCCGCAATGACCATGGACGCTTTGAGTGGACAGATGATCTTAGAGACGACCTTCTGTTATGTAGAGAGAGGAGTGAGCCTGCTAGAAGGGGGTACATGGCTCGTATGCACGCTTTGTGGTGTGAGATGCACCCCGAGCACAGAGCCTTCACGCAACAAAAACTGCGTGATTATGTATCCCATCTTTTAAGCAAAGGCTTCGTCAGAGCCCCTCCCTTTCCGGCAGTTGGGATAGCAAATGCTAACCCGATTATCCCGACAGAGGGAGGGGAACATCCTGTACCGCCAAGGTTAGAGAACCTAAAAGAACGAAAAACGCTTCACAGAGTGAAGCGCATCAAGCCCGAAGAACTGGCCAGACTGGACGCGCAGATTGATGAACGACTTCCAGAAAATGCTGACATCTGGCAAATCAACTGCTGTGTATACGACGTTGCTCTTAGAACTTCTCAGATGGAAAGGCACTTAGATCCTCAGTCTGAGAGAGCAAAGCGACGTATACACAAGATGGCATAAAAGATCAAGTCGGCGAGACAGCATGCATCTCGTATCCAATGTGTGATGGAATATATAAATGAAAATAAACCATTTACTACAAAAGTGCGCAAAATTGCAACAACTTTAAGGCGCCACCATCACACATTAAATCGATCAGTGTTGCAAACTATCAAACAACACTGTCTCGATAGGATACGAATGCTAATGACAGCGAAAAAGTCATTAGAAAAGAGGGCAAGGGCTTTTCAAGAAAATAAACAATTCCGTGAAGAGCCCTCTCGCTTATTTAAAGACCCTCCAGTTGCTGTTGAAAATCCGCCGACCGCTGATCGGGTGGAAAATTTCTGGAAAGGAGTTTATGAAGAAGTGCGCCCAGTTAATTTAGACACTCCAGCCCTGACGCAATTTGAAACCTTCTGTAGGAGGTTTCCTAGGCCTGAAGAAGAGCGTCGACCGATAACCACGGAGGAAGTTCGAAAAGCCCTTGATGGCTCAAAGAACTTTTCTGTTCCTGGCCCAGATGGCCTTAACAACTACTGGTGGAAAAAGTCTCCATCCACCCACCCCCATTTGGCTAGAATTTTCAACTCTTGGCTAAATGCGGAGCAGCAAATACCTTCGTGGTTTGTCGAGGGGCGAACCGTGCTTATCCCTAAGAAAGGAGATTTGTCCGACCCCAAAAACTATCGGCCGATAACGTGTCTTAACGCGTGCTACAAGATTTTCACGAAAATTTTGTACATGCGGATATTCCATGCAGTGAATCCAGTATTCCAAGCCATCTATGAGCAACGGGGGTCAAAGAAGGGAGTCGCTGGCTGTAAAGAAAATCTGCTGGTGGATCGATGCATCATGCAGGATTCTATACAGTTCAAGCGCAACCTTTCTATGGCCTGGATCGACTACCAAAAGGCATTTGACACAACACCTCATGAGCTTATAATCTTTCTGCTCGAATGCCTTGGGGTACCAGATCCAATAGTGAGATGTATTAAAGATGTTACCGCTCTGGAAGACTTGCTTCACCATATCTTCCGGTGGGGGAAAAATTCAGACTGAGCTGGTAACTTTTATGCGGGGAGTATTCCAGGGAGACTCCCTTAGCCCGCTTATTTTTTGCATCTCACTACTTCCTTTATCCGTTGCTCTCAGGAATACCAAAGGATATCACTGCGGTCCACCAGGTAACCGGAGGCATAAGGTCACTCATCTTTTTTATATAGATGACCTTAAGCTCTATACCTCCGGCGAAAGGGAACTCAAACAAGCCCTTAGAGTGGTGGAGGAGTATACGCATGCTATCGGCATGAAGTTCGGGGTCGACAAATGTGCACTGGTTCATCTTAAGAGAGGACGATGCGCCAATGTTGGAGAAGACGCGCAGCTCATTGATGGAAGCATCCTACACCATTTAGATGCCGGAGAGTCATACACTTACCTTGGAATGGCCCAAAGCCATACCCAAGAAGTAGCCACTGTTAAAGATGCTCTCCGCTGCAGGTACAGGCAGCTTCTCCGAAAGATCTGGTCTTCAGAGCTATCGGGGAAGAATAAAGTGTCTGCAACCAACATGCTCGCCGTTCCCATTCTAACCTACTCATTTGGAGTCATCAGGTGGAATGTAGATGAGCTGCGCCAACTCGACAGGAATTCGCGCAAGATGATGCACATCAACCGAAGTCTGCATCCTAAATCGTCCGTCCCACGACTGTACATACCTCGTCAGCAAGGTGGTCGTGGGCTCTTGAGTTTGGAGTGTCTACATGACAGAATCACACTGGATGGAGCCTGCAAGGTCGTTAGGAGTATGGAACCCCTGCTTAGAATGGTATTTGACCATGAAAAAGCAGGGGGAGGAGCATTTCTGTTTAAGGCAGCCACCAGAGCCGCCAATGAACTCGGTCTTACATTCGACATCGAGAGGGAAATCCAACATTCTGTCACCGAATTGGAACCCTCTCGCTTAAAAGCCCAGGTCAAGTCTGCAGAAGCCGTGCGACTTCTGCAGGCACATACGGATAAGCCAATGCATGGTATTTTTTTCAAAGCCATTGAAGACCTTGGATTATCCAAAAGACTAACTTTCGCATTTCTATGCGCTAATGGGCTTAAGTCAGAGACCGAGGGATTTATTATGGCGTGCCAGGATGGTGTTTTTAATACACTTGTCTACCGTAGCCGCGTTATGGGTATGGAGGTCCCTGACACAAGTTGTAGG
>CAUEHQ010000096.1:0-20988 GCA_958510825.1 Brachypterus glaber | reverse complement strand
TGACCGCCTATTAAACGTTTATTATACGATAATACGTAAATGTACATACAGTGCGGTCCAAAAGTCACCCCCCCTTTTAACTTTTGAACAAGTTGAGATATCCACTTCAAATTTAGAACTCTTAAATAAGACAACTTAAACTATCTTTTAGCATATATTTAATACTTTCAGCTCTTAAAATGTGGGCAGGGGGGCATAGGGGGACATTTTTTTGAATGGAAAGGGGGGTCGTGTGATATATCATTTTAAAGCTTATAAAATTCTCTATTTAAACTAATATTTTAAATTTTTTAAAAGGTTTTTTTAAGGTTTTGATTTTTCAATTTTTTGTGGTAAAACATTCGATTTTTATTTTTTTTTATAAATTTTATATATGTCAACTAAAATTAGTTTAAAAGTATAATTAACATTTTTTTATGATGAAATTAGGCATTTTTAAAAAATTATTTGTTTTTTTTTAGAGGAATTTTGACATTAATACCCATTTTCAATCCCATTTTAAACCCAAAAAAAAATGTTTTTTTTTTAATTTAAAAATATGGAGTTAAATGGAGAATTTTATATGCTTTAAAATTATGTATTACACGACCCCCGTTTCCATTTAAAAAAATGTGCCCCCATGTCCACATTTTAAGAGCTAAAAGTATTAAATATATGCTAAAAGATAGTTTAAGTTGTCTTATTTAAAAGTTCCAAATTTGAAGTTGATATCTCAACTGGTTCAAAAGTTAAGAGGGGGGGGGGGTGACTTTTGGACCGCTCTGTATAATAAACGTTAAATAGGCGGTCATTTCGACAAAAATTAGACCTTTGTGTTAACTGGGTCATCATACACTTTTTGCATAATTGACGTAACAGTATGTAACTATTCTTAGATAAATTTTCACAGAAAAATGCTTTTAACTTAAAATTCATAACTATTTAAATTGTATTTCACAAACATTAAAACTTTTAATATAAACTTTAGATTAAATATACACGGTGTCCCACGGTAGACAAATCAGTCAAATTGTGGCGTTATTATCAAAGCTATTAAAATATATTTTTTACCAGTCAATATAGACCTAGTTACCTTCAATTTACGCCAGAAAAAAGTGTTGTACTTTTTTCTGTTTTTAGGCTAGAGCAACAAACAGAATTTTTTTTTAGCATAATAACATTTTTTAACGCCAAAATTTAAAAAAATAATATCATTTCTTTATCATATGATAGTTTTTTTACTAAAAACAATAGTTTTCTATTTAAATTTTTAATTTTAGAAAACGGTAAAAAATGGTAAGTGCATTATGGAATGACCCCGCTAATGTAAAAGAGAGGATGCTATGAAAATAAATGTTTGCAAATATGACGTTCACGATAAAAATAAATGTCAAATCTAATGTTATAAATTAGATTTTTACTTAGACTTAGTAAGGACCTTGTGAACTAGGGTATTTTATACTACAGAGTGTATTACTTAATTACTAATAAATTTTGATTTTTTGCGCTCAATCAAATTTTTTAATTGGTATGATTGGATTAATCTTAGATTAATCTTAGCAGTTTTTTTTACAAAGTCAAGTCTATATCATAATGAAAGTATTGGTAAAGCAAGTTATTATAAAACCTATTGGACAACTTATTAAACATGTTTTATAATTATGAGATTTTAAAAAACATAATTAATTAGCTTGTAAAGAACCCCCTTCCCTCGCAGTTGCATGAAGATGCAGCTGGTTCATATTAGCAGGGCCGGATTCAGGGGGGTGCAGGGGGTATAGATTACCCGGGGCCCGGGCTCGAAGGGGGCCCGGCGACAGAAGTTTTTACTAAACAATTTATTTATTTATACTCCCCCAGATCGATAAGGCGTCAAAATGAGCAAATAAGTAGATCTCGTTCCAAATGGGCAATAGAAAAAATTTCGCCGCGGCAGCGCTTAAGCCTTTTTGGATTTTTGTAAAAAATAATAGTGCACTGTTACTAGTGTTTTAAAATTTGTAAAAAAATTCGCCCGCGGCGCTAGGGCTAATTTACCTACGTATTTTTTTTAGTTCAAGCTTGCAAAAGCATAAAATTTGTAAAAAAAATTTAACGTAAGCTTGCTGAACTATGAAAATAAAACAGTCAGAAATTAACATAATTTGGAAAAATTTTTGACTGCGGCGCTTAGTTAATGAATGGGGGCGCCGCTTCGGCCCTCAGTGCTTTAGCTGCAGGCCTGCATGGGACAATTATGTTTTGAAAAAATGGGGGCCCGAGTAAAAAGTTGCACCGGGGCCCGGGCTGGCTCTGTCCGGCCCTGCATATTACGGTCACTTCATCTAGTCCTACTTCGTGCTTTTGTTCTTAGTCGTTAGTTTTGTTTTTTTGAACCAAACCAGACCAAAATTAGACCAAATACAGAAGAACAAAGGAAAAAAACTGTCATATTATGGGCAATTTAGTCAATTAATTTATTGTTATGTAATTAATTACGTACATTTTGGTTGGAATTAAAAGTTAAATGATACTAAGAATAATTCTCATAAGTTAAAATTTCAAATTGATTGTTATTATTAATATTATCTATTAATATGCGAAACGCAAGACGTATTTATGATATTTGAATTAATTAACTCATCATTGTGTCAAATTCCATACATCTACAAAATATTACGCCTTTCTAGAATATTTTCAGTGTTATTAGAATTGTTTTGTACAATATTTCAAATAAATCCATGTTAGTCCTTATGTTTTCCCAAATCACTCCAGTTCTGATGAAAAAAGGTCAAAATTACGCATCTAACTTCAGAGAATCATGGGAATATAAATGCCATTTCACAAAATCTATTATTAGCAAATAATTCTAATTCTTTGCGAGTCTTCCACGATTCAAATGGATTCAAATCAAGCAGCAAGTTAATATGTATCTGCATTGATCCTCTTCCCCACATCGTCTACATAAGAAGCCCCCATTTTTAACACGATAAAGCAATTTAATTTTGTTTAGATGTCTGAGTCTGTCTGTGTATCTATCTGTCTTTTTGTAAAGTAGTTAGTCATAGTCGTTTCGTAAATGTTCAAAAGTTCTCCCATCCTCCTGAATACACATAAAAAGCCTACTTTCAAAATTATGTCTGACTCGTTGAGGCATTACCGGTGGTATTTCGTTAAATGCTTCAACGATTCTTTGACGCATATTTTCAGGAGTGGTGGGAGCTTGTCGGTAAACCCTGTCCTTTACAAATCCCCACAAAAAAAAATCACACGAGGTTAAATCGGGTGATCCATGTATTATGTCTCATCCAAAAGTCCTCATCTCATGAAAAAAATGAGCAGGAGCCCCATCCTGCATAAAAATTATGTCATTTCGCAAATTTAGTGGTACGTCTTCTAAAAGTTCCGGTAATTCATCACACAAAAAATTTAGGTACATATTCCCATTTAGATGCCCATTAAAAAAGTAAGGTCCAATAACCGAATCCCCCAGTACCCCTCCCCAAACATTTAAAGACCAAATTCGCTGGTTGTCAACATGCCTAACCCAATGCGGATTTTCAATAGACCAATAATGCATGTTATGCCTGTTGACAACTCCATTGCTTTTAAATGTAGATTCGTCACTAAACAAAATTTTGGTAGAAAAGTCCTCGTCATCCCCTGTTAATTCCAAAAGTTCATCACAAAATCGAACCCTATTTTCAAAATCCCTCCCATGTAACTCTTGATTAAGACATAATTTATACGGATGTAATTTAGAATTTTTAATAACCCTACTAACTGATGTGCGTGATAAATGATGTTCCCTTGCGATTATCCTTGTAGACGTGTGGGGATCATTGATAACTGCTTCTTGAATTATAGTTATAGTTTCAGGATCTTTGGTTACTGGACTTTCGCAAACTTTTTTTATGTCCCTCACTCCTCCAGTATCCAAAAATAAATTAACAATTCTTCGTACGCTAAAGTAACTAATACTATCATCGGGGAACTTTTCTACTATTCTTCTCGTTGTTTCTCTTAAATTTCGAGCATATTCTCCATAAGTTAAAATAATTTCTTTCTTTACTTCTAAAGTTATCATTTTGGCATTCAAAACTTGGTTTTATAAAAATCTTGCTTTGTTAATTTTTTGATTATAATGTGAAATCAAATTTGACATTTATTGTCATCATATACGACTTATTTAAAAAATTTAATTTCAAGGCATCCTACTCTTTTGCCATAGCGGGGTCATTCCATTATGCAATTGCCCTTTTTTAAGGTTTTATAAAATTAAGAATTTAAATAGAAAATTATTGTTTTTAGTGAAAAAAACTATCATATGATAAAGAAAAATTGTTACTTTTTTTAATTTTGGCATTTGAAAGTATTGTTATGCTTTTAAAAGTGCATGTGTGGAGTTCTAGCTCAAAACCAAAAAAGAGTAGAAAACTTTTGTTTTGGGTCAATTGAAGATAATTAGGTCCATATTGACTGATAAAAGTTTCATGTTGATATCTTTGTTAATAACGCCACAGTTTGACTGATTTGTCCGAAAGTACTATTGGAAATTTTTAGTTTTATGCTTATTTGTACAGAGTTTAAATTTAAAGTTAGAATTATAAAATTTTATTTCCTTTTTAAGTTTTATATAAATAAAAACTCATTCGTTAAAATCTAGACGACGCCCTTTTAAACATAATTTTAACAAGAGCAAAATTAATGTAATATTAGAACAATATAACTGAAAAATACTTCTTGGGTTTAAAATTATGTAAGGTTAACCACCGAGGTGGATCCAACACAAAAAAAAATCCGTGTGAAGTAGTACTCCTAAAATAAGCATTGTAGAAACATTGAACAGTGTTCATTTTTTTAGTTGGGAACTGAAATTTGTTAACCTAATTTTTTTGTTGGTTTACTGCCATAATTTACACTTACTTCATTATTAAATAGGAGTGATCCAACACAAAATTATGTTACCAAATTAGTTTACCAAAAAAAAACAGCATTTACATAAAAAACCTATTCTATAAATATGTTTAAAGTATTTGAAAGTAATAAAATTAAATCTTTTTCACAGCTATAACCTAATAGATATTTTATCAATAACAATTTTGGGTTTATACAGGGTGTCCCATAACTTATCCGCCATAGAGCAACAGATGATACTAGAGCTCAAAATAAAAAGATTAAGTCAATATATGTGTTGACAAATGTTATTTATTAAAAAGATATAGGCTGTCATCACAAAGTGCGTAGCAAGCGCCCCATAGGAACTAGTACCGAATTCGGATTTATCACTTTAGAAAACCCAACTACTTTAATTTTGAACCGTTTTAAAATTATTGTAATTTTTTCGAAAATTAAGTTTCACTTTCAGTACCCTGTATCTTTTCAATGACTAACATTTGCCATCACGTATACTGACTTAATCTTCTTATTTTGATCTCTAGTATCACATATTGCTCTATGGCGGATAAGTTATGGGACATCCTGTATGCATGTCAGTTAATGTTTTTTTAATATATTTTTTTCTGTTATACTCCATTGCTGTCCAACAGTAATCGCCCATCATAGCCGGATTTCTTCTTCCCTGGTATCGTTTTTCCATAATTCTTATTTCTTGTAAAATCTTTCAGCCTGCTCCTCACGTACAGCGCTGAGATTAGAGGGAACCTAATCAAGATGTGAATTTAAAAAATGAATTTTTAGAGACATTCTACATCCCATCATCCTATAGTTTTTTATTAATGATTTCACCCGGGCTACATAATTTTTTTCTTTTTTGTTACCTAAAAAGCCGGAAACCACCAATTTAAAGGTGTGCCAGGCTAACTGTTCTGACTTGGAAAGCTTTAACTCAAAATTATGATCTTTAATAATTTTTCTGATTTGCGGCCCACAAATATCCCAGCGTTAATTTTACTTTCTGAAAGCTTTGGAAACTTCTATTTCAGGTATCTTAATGGCTCCCCATCTTTTTTCAATGCCTTGACAAAATTTTTCATCAACCCCAATTTAATGTGCAAGGGGGGTAAAAGAACTTTTTTTGGGTCAACTAATGGAGAATACATAATATTATTGCAACCAGGTGTAAACATACTTCTTTTCTTCCACTTTTTAATTTTATAGTGTTTTTCCACAGCCCGACTATCCCACAAACACAGAAAACAGGAATACTTCGTAAAACCACCCTGCATGCCTTTGTTAGGCATCGCAACTATTTTTAGATCTCCGCATATTTGCCATTTGTGATCCTGATACTTTATGCTTTCTAAAATAAGTTTCATATTCTCGTAGGTTTTTTCATATTCGTTAAATATGCAATTGGAATTGGCGGTTTTTTGTTACCGTTATGTAACAAAACAACCTTTAAACCAGATTTTGACGAATCTATAAAAAGGCGCCAATCAGATATATTTATTGGTCATTTTGTGCATTACACCTTCTATGTCGTTACAGTAGCAAAGATCGGCCTTCATAGAATAAAAGTTTGACAATTTCTCATGCCGAACTCGGTATATACTTATTTTCGTACTTTTTTGTAACAGGTTCCATTCTTGCAACCTTGAACCTAAGACTTGTGCTTTTTTTTGGATAAATCCAAATCTCGAATTAGATTATCCACTTCATACTGGTCTATTAAATAGGCTTCTTCATGTTGAACAAAAGGTATGTTATGGGCATCGTAAATTTCATTTTCTATTTCTTCTTGAACATCTTCTTGCATAATGTTTGTATGGTTAATTTTTGATTTTAATTTAGGAAATGTAACAGATTTTACGTTAGGATAAACAATTTGCTTTTTAACTTTTTTATTTATTCCAAATAATTTGATTTGACAAAAATAGCAATCCTCGGTGTGGTTGTAAGGTCTACGCCATATAATAGGAGTCGAAAAATTCATGGAGTTTAGATTCAATTTAATATAACAGATGTTACAGCACTTACTGGGAGTCCATTCCTTGTCTAAATTAATACAGCGTCGTCCAAAAACACAAAAATATGATTTTTTACTATTTCTGTGATTCTTCTTATTTGCGCAGATGTTGCATATTTCCCACAAATATAGCAAAACTTGTCCGGAGAATTTAAACAGGGCATTTTTAAAACAAATAAAAGCAATAATCACAATAAGAATAAAATAAATAAACAAATAAATGATTAAAATAAATAAGGTTAACTTTTTAAACATAAAAAAAACTGTATCTTAAGAAGTAAATAGAACATTGACTTAAAATGTCAAATTCTGGTACAAAGCCTACTTATTGTTCTTGAACTATGCAAATTGCTGTTAAAATAGTTGACATAACGGACTTAAAATTAGTATTGCGCCGCTTCCAGAAGCTCCTTAAAACAAAATGAAATCGAAATGAAGCCAGATAAATACAGAGTGTTGTTTTCATAGTCGAAAAATTCCATCTTTTGAAATTTTGGCAAGGAAAACCCTTTTTCTTTTTATTATAAAAAACAAATGACAATCGATATTTAATTTTTTTTTAAATATTCGAAAAGCACACAAATTTTTAAAAGTGTACCAAATTTGAAAAAAAAAATATTTATAAATGTAAAATCCCCCGACATTTAAAAAAATGCCATTTTTTATTATAAAACGCCCTGTATATCAAAACTGTGACGTGAAAAATTCTGAAAATGTATATGAAATCAGGGGAAAAAACACTTCTAGACCCAATATATCATAAATAGTATATTTCAAAAGTTTCAAATTGTCGGGTAGTGTTATTAATCATGAAAAATCTTATAACCAAAGTATAACCAGAGCATCCCGAACAGCCTTTATGTATTTGCGTGTATATATTTGAGGAGTTCGCGATCATAACCAGCTATATTTTACAGGAAAAGAAAATAACTAAAGCTCATTCCATACAAAGAACGGAACAGCCGTCGCAGCGCCATCTACTATCTTCTTAAATGGAATGGACTATAAACAAATTAATGCTTTTTTAAAACTCGGATTTTATAATTGTTTCAAAACAGCTATCGACTACCAGTTTAAACTTCTCCAAAACATCCACGTACTTAAGGCAACTTATGCAAAAAAGTCCTCGCATATCGTCCAATTTCTTTAGAAACCTTCTTAAAGAACAGGACGAGTTGAAGGAAACTCATGTAATACCTATTACATGAATTTCCATTAAATTATGATCCTCTTGCACTAACTTCTTTTCCCACATTGCACTACTTAAACCACTTTTCTGCACCTTTATTGCTTAGCCCCCAAAGATATATTAAGGCCTACATACCTTGTTTAAGATTTAAAATCATTTTTAATCAGTCAGGGAATCAAGTCTCAAAAAAAAAAATAATCGTTTAAATCGGATACAAAATTAAAATTATTTTGGTCATATTATATGCAATATTGTAAATGTTGAAATTTTAAACCAAGATTTAAAATAAGCGACCTACATTACTCTAATTTACATAATAAATCAAATCAGCGATAAATCACATTCAATATTCAATATTTACCCACTACCTTGGATCTGCCATTTTGAATTTTGACTTTTTATAGCCGAATTTAAAATTAGTTATGTTAATAACTACAAGTTACAACAAATTTTTAATATTATAAGCGACATTTTACTTCTGGAATTAGTATTAAACTCTTAATATCAGGTGTAATCAAGGGTATAATCATGATTAATTAAAAAAGTATTTTTTTTTAAATGTCCCCGGGAAAGATTTTGATTTATATTAAGTTTTAGTGATTAAGAGAAGCCTATTCACCTAAATAGAAAAAATTAGGTGTGTTCGATTATTTAAATCCGTTTCCCGGGAACCGTGAGTAATTAGAAGTAATTTAATTCGCCAAACGGACTATCACTATTTTAACTAAGTTTCAGGCGGTATTTTTTAACTAAAAAAAATAAAATCGAAACTTTTAAGTTGACTTCAAAGTCAAGAAGTAAAACCATCAGTAGGATGTGATAACGACTTTTGACTGATTTTGTGGCAAATGTAACTTTATTCTATCGATAACAGTAGGCTTCTTTAGTTTTATATTAAAGTTTTTTAGGCGGTATTTCTTTGAATTAAAAAAATTAAAATCGAAACTTTTAAGGTTATTTAAAAGTCATAGAAGGAAAACTATCATTAGTATGTGATAATGTGATTACGACTTTTGACTGACTTTGTGGCAAATGTAACTTCATTCTATCGATAATAGTAAGCTTCTTTACTTGTTATTTTAGAGTCACTCTATCTAGCGATATCTGCCGTCGTAAAATATAGACACAAAAATAAAAAACTTTTGCTGAACTTCATTGAACGCACCTAGTAATTAAAAGTAATTTAATTCGCCAAACAGCATATCACCAGTTTAATTAAGTTTTCAGGCCGTATTTTTTTAAATAAAAAAAAAATTAAATCGAAACTTTTAAGTTGATTTAAAAGTCATAGAAGGAAAACTATCAGTAGTATGTGATTACGACTTTTGACTGATTTTGTGGCAAATCATTTTAAATGTAACTTTATTCTATCGATAATAGTAGGCTTCTTTACTTATTATTTTAGAGTCACTCTATCTGGCGATGTCTGCCGTCGTAAAGTATAGCCACAAAAATAAAAAACTTTTGCTGTGCTTCATTGAACGCACCTAGTAATTAGAAGTAATTTAATTCGCCAAACAGCCGATCACTATTTTATTTATGTTTCCAGATTTTAAAATAAAAAGATAAAAATCGAAACTTTTAAGTTGACTTAAAAGTCAAGAAGGAAAACTATCAGTAGTATGTGATTACGACTTTTAACTGATTCTTTGGCATATGTAACTTTATCGATAATAGTAGGCTTCTTTAGTTATTGTATTAGTCACTCTACCTAGCGATGTCTGCCGTCGTAAAACATAGCCACAAAAAAAACTTTTGCTAAACTTCATTGAGCGTACCTAGTAATTAGAAGTAATTTAATTCGCCAAACAGCGTATCACTATTTTAATAAAGTTTTCAGGCGGTATTTTTTAAATTAAAAAAAAATTAAAATCTAAACTTTTAAGTTGACTTAAAAGTCAAGAAGGAAAACAATCAGTAGTATGTGATTACGTGTTTTGACTGATTTTGTGGAGAATGTAAGTTTATTCTATCGATAATAGTAGGCTTCTTTAGTTATTATATTAGAGTCACTATCTAGCGATGTCTTCCGTCGTAAAATATATCCACAAAAAAAAACTTTTGCCGAGTTTCATTGGACGCACCTAGTAATTAGAAGTAATAATTCGACAAACAGACTATCACTATTTTAACTAAGTTTTAGGCGGTATTTTTTTGAATTAAAAAAAAAATAAAATCGAAACTTTTAAGTTGATTTAAAAGACATAGAAGGAAAACTATCAGTGTTATGTGATTACGTCTTTTGACTGATTTTGTGCCAAATATAGCTTTATTCTATCGATAATAGTAGGCTTCTTTACTTATTATAGAGTCACTCTATCTAGCGATGTATGCCGTCGTAAAATAAAGCCAAAAATGCATAGACCGCATATGCTTGAAAGAATAACTTGAGATCCTTCACATTCTCACGCTTCTATTAGCTGATAGAAGTGACCGAAAATTAAGGTACTTAACGAAAAAATAATTGTGAAAAAATTTTATTTCACAAATTTTATTAAACAACTTCGCCGCGGCGAATTTTTTTTAAGCTTTTTTACTTTACATTAGGGAACTTGTGTACCAAATTTGGTGAGATAGACATGCTAAGCTGGTATGGTATTAAAGAATTTAACCCATATACTACATATTTAGTTATTCTGCATTGATTTTGTAAAAAATGTAGGTGCCTTGACAATACACGATAGTTTTTTAAATTATTTATAACATATTTGTAGTTTATAATTTAAATTTACATATTATGTCAATTTTTTTATATTTGTCACAGGCCCGTAACTGGGCGGGTACTAGGGGCAGCAACCCCTGGCGAACTAAGCTCTAAGCACCCCCAGCAGGGGGTGCTCAAGTCAAAACAGAAGCTACTCTACATTCAAAAATAATAATACTGTGAGTAATGTAAATTGAGGGGAAAAGGGAAACTGGTCCGTAAATTGTTTACTTGAGAAAATCGGAAAGGTTGGGAATTTTTCAGAGCTGAGAGCCTTTTTCAAGTCATCAAAATTTTACAGTCAAAAGTAGTAGAGCTTTTTTTGAGCTGGGAATTTTTCGGAGGTGAGGACCTTTTTTTTAGTTAGCAAAATTTTATGGTCAGGAGTACTGTTTTTTTTTTATTTGGAAAATTTCGCAATATTTAAATTGTTAGTTGGGAAATATTTGCTATGTCATTGGGTATATATCAAAGTATTTATACTAAACGTCAAGTAAATATTAAGTGTAAAATGTTATAATATAAATGAGATACGCCTATTTAGCTAATAGCCAAGAAAATTGCAATTCCTTAGAAAATAAGACGTAACTCAATCTATTAAAAGAGAAAAAATTACATTAGTATACGTCTATTCATATACATCTTATTCGCTAAGGAATTGCAGTTTTTTCGACAATTACTGTGAATAGTATATAATGGAATGCGCAGGATTACATATGTTCAGGGCTTGTTTTACTCTTCGCACCTCGTTTAGCATTTATTTTTTTTTATTAAAAAACGAAGCGCTCGGTAGATTTTTTTAATTTTAGCTAAAAATCATATAAATGGACGGTATTATTATTATGATAAATATTTATCTATTTTACCTTGAATACATGTAGAGAAGAGCTTTATTGGTATGAAAATCCAAAAAATTTAAAATCGACCAAAGCTTGAGTTACGACTTTTCGGCTTAGAATACAGTATACTCTTACGACGGCGGCTAAAGCCACAGTTAGAGTGACTAAATTGTGTAATAGAAAACAATAAATATATTCATACTTTGAAAAGGTTAGCAAACTATTATTTATTTAGTTACAACATTGATACATAGTCGTGTGGAGCCTTTAATAAGCTTGTATCAGAGGCCCCCACTAATTTTGATATTTTCCTAAATAATTTGACACTATAAAATTATTAAGATTATACAGGGTGGCCCAAAAAGAGTGTGACTGGCAAAAATAGATTTTTTTTCGAGATCTGTGCTGCCCTACTACGCTAGAAAGCAGTGACTCCATATGTATAGCATAGCAACGTTTTCAAGTCAACTCTGATGTAATGTTTTGAAAACGCTGCTATGCGAAAAATGTTACTGCTTTCTAGCGTAGTAGGGCAGTGTAGGTAGGGGCCGTGTCCAATTTAGGGGGCGTGGTCAACATTCTAGGGAGCACATACATACCCATTTTTGCCTATATAAATAAATAAATAAAATAATCTAAACCAGGACAACAACCAAAAAGTGCATCACTAAGCGAATCCATAGAAATAGGGAAACATCCGAAAAATGATTTTGAGACTGCCGCCGAAATGGTGTGGGTTAGCCACTTCCGGTTCCGGTTCTCCCACTATCTAAAAATAGTTGGTGAAGATTTCATCAAGAAACAAGTTCTAAGAGAGAAGTTATTGGTGAAACACTCAGTCACAATATTTTTGGGCCACCCTATACATATGCGCAATTGAGGCATTTTTGTATATTTATATCTTACATATCTACCAACATTTTAAACCATTTTATCTGGGATTCTAAATATAAAAAAAAAAACATTTTTTTAAATTTATTATAACAAAAAAATGGTAAAATATGGCAATTTTGTGCAAAAAAAACAAACCAATGCACACATTTCTTTAGTTTTTAAAATTTATTTTATTAGAAAAAAACCACTTGATATGCACTTTTATACAAAATGGTATTCTAGTACTAAAAATATGGTTTTATGTTCAACTGAAAGTCGAGTTATAATAGTATATTACGCACCGAGTACGCGAACCTAGTTTTTAGTGCACGAGAGTGTGCACTGATGTGCACTGAAATGGTTTGCGTCGAGGTGCGTATACTATTTTTTCCTACGACCTAACGGCCTAAACATCAAAAAAATGCAAAAATTATCTTAAAATTAGTTAGTCAATTTGAGGTTATGTGTTTGACATTTACTAATTTTCTGACAGTAGATATGTAAAATTTGCTGATTGTCACTTCCCAACTGTTGTCATAGGCAACGGGTGGGAAATAGGCACTAACTACTAACTAGGTCGTAGGAAAACAATTAAAACTTACTGTAGTACTCGCACATTTTTTTCGATAGCCCCAAAACAATTTGAAAAATAAATTAGAAGAGGATAATTTTTAACATTTAATAACAAAAGTCATTAAAAATCATGTTTAGTCTTACGTGAATACCGCAGGAAATATTTCAAATTTAATTTAGGGGGTCGTAGAAAAAATATTTTAATGTATGCTAAAGTTTTTAAGATACGTGCGTAAAGTTATTTCAGTACATCTGGTGTCAACAAATTACCAGTTGCACTTACATTTAGAATCTTCTATTTCCTCCATTTATTCCACCTCCGCTTTGGTTGCCAGCATATCCTCTATCTGCAGCAATATACATAATTATTAGCATATAGGTAAAGAAAAAAAAATTGTAAAAAAATGTAGAAAAATCGTGTTATTTTTTTTTAAATATTTTTTTTTCGAACACTCTACAGGGTGTCCATTTTTTGACCTCAAGCATGGGTATCTCGGTTATTCTGCCCTGTTCAAGTAAAGGGCAGTGAGTGACATTGTCGCATAGAGGCGTTTTCACGTTAACCCTGATGTGATATTTTGAAAACGCTGCTATTCACCAATGTCACTTACTGCCCTTTACTTTATCAGGGCAGTGTTATAAGAGATACAAGATCGGTTAAATTAGAAAAAAAAGTTGCGCATTTTTATGGTGATCAATAATCTGAAAAAAAAAAAAACCTATAGGTTAACAAAAAATGATAGATCATTTTTTGTGTTTTAATTATTGCAAAAAAAATCCTGAGTTTCGTTATTTTTTTTTTTTTTGAGCGAAAACCGACAAAACTAGACGTTTTTAACTAAAACCTTGTTAAGGTATTTTGCAAGGAATCTAAATATGTCATCATATTTTCTATGGCATTTTAGAAATAAGAGTTACAATACTTAACTTCGTTTTTTCTTATGGGCACCATTTTGGATTTTTACATTTTTGAATACTGTTTTTTTTTCTGATTACGATGACGTATCACACGAGATGACAAAGTCTTACATTTTGAGCAAAATGAAAAAAATATCATTTTTGCGCAGAGTGCTTTGGAAACAACGAAGCAATTAAATTAAATAAGGCAAGACTTAAAACTGTAAACATTGGCAATGTGACATTGCCCCCTATGCGCATGCGTGAGCTCGGCATTTAGATTATCAAAATGTGAGGAGCAACTAATTGTAGATCTAATTGCCGAGCTCACGCATGCGCGTAGGTGGCAATGTCACATTGATAATATTTACAGTTAATTGCTTCGTTGTTTATAAAGCAAAAATGATTTTTTTTAATTTCGCTCAAAATGTAATACTTGATCATCTCGATAAATTAGCGTAATCAGAAAAAAAAACTGTTTTCAAAAATGTAAAAATATGGCACCCATAAGAAAAAACGAAGTTAAGTAGTGTAACTCCTGCATCTAAAATGCCATGGAAAATATGATAACATACTTAGATTCCTTGCAAATTACCTTTACAATGTTTTAGTTAAAAACGTATAGCTTTGTCGGTTTTCGCTCAAAAAAATAAAAACGAAACTCAGGATTTTTATTTTTTTTTGCGATAATTGTAATACAAAAAAAAAGATAGGTCAATTTTCTTTCAGATTACACAGGTTTACAAAAAAAAAGTCAAGACTATTTGACCGGACCATGGTATTCCTAGGTATTTTGGCCCCCTGAATTAGATCCCGGGGTCAGTTTTGCCCCATCACGTCAGGAAAACGAGATTTCAAGGTCATTTGGATGTCAAAATGGTGATTTTTTGGGAGCGCCCCCGGGACAACATCTCAACGTTCAGAAAGTATTCAAGACCTACACAGTTATCCGTGAAGTTAACAGGTCGCTTGAGATATTGTCCCGGGGCCGCTCCCAAAAAATCACCATTTTGACCTCAAATTACCTGAAATCTCGTTTTCCTGACGCAAAACTGACCCCGGGATCTGATTCAGGGCGCCAAATATATAGGAATACCATGGTCCGGTCAAATAGTCCTGACTTTAATTTTTGTAAACCTGTGTTATTGATCAGCATAAAAATGCACAACTTTTTTCTAATTTAACCGATCTTGTATCTTTTATATTAACCGAGATACCCATGCTTGAGGTCGAAAAACGGACACCCTGTATAAAGGATCAAATATATACTGTGCATTTCAGATGATACAAAACAGAGAAAATGAAGATAAAACGATCAGATCAGGGCTGACGTGGCGAGACGGTCCGTGCGACGCTCTCTATTTTATTAAAAAAACACACGTCAGCTTTGATCTTTGTTTCATACGTTTTGTTTACTTTCAAATGGGCGGTATGTATTTCTTTTACGTCAGAATACATGTAAGTGCTACCAAAAATTTTTTGACCCGGGTAAACTGGTACCCTAAATTTGGTATAAGATAAAATTTTTGACTTTTCAAGGTCACACAAGGCTGTTTGTTGATGAACATTTTTAAAAAGGATAGAGGTTCATTTCTATTTATCCTAGATTACAATCCTGTGCAAAATCCTTTTTATTTATTTCTAATAGGCCCTAAAAAAAAATAAATCTGTAAAAACGATTACTTTTACAAATACTCTGCCCAGTAAAAAAGCTTTCCCATTTTTCACCTCCGCGCGTGAAATGGATTTTTTATTATCAGATTCACTTTCAGGGGTTATATAGATATAGCAATTTTTAAATTTTTGAAAAAAAAATAATTTTTTCCCATTGCCGCACCCCATGTTCACCAAAAACATACCTGTGTGCCAAATTTCAAGTCTCTAACTTACAGCGTTCTTAAGTTATTGTTCACACAAGATTTCCCCGACAGACCGATCGACCGACAGTTTTTATTTTTCTTTTGCTCGAAATTGATTTATATCGACATAAAACGTAAAAATATATGTTTAAACATTTTTGCACTCTTGCGTTAGTAAAAAAAATTCGATTTTTTTTTATTGCTTTTTTTACGTTTCTATCCAAAAAAATTGATTTCCGTCAAAAAAAAATTCTCTGTCGGTCGGTCTGTGTTTTAGGGAAATTAGTGACCACGATATCTCAAGAACGCTTTGGGCTAAAGACTTCAAATTGGGACCACAGGTTAATTATCCAAAGTTCTAGGCTGGGATTGTTTTTCGTAAAAATCGGGTTGGAGTAAGGAGGTAAAATGGGGTAAAAACAATTTTTTTCAAAAACATATTTTTTTCAATTTATTTTTCGTTTTAAGAAAAAACTTTTTTTGAAATTTTTTTTGTTAAACTTTTTGGTTTGGACGTCGCAACAAAGTTAAGACAAAGTAACGTTAAAAAATTGTTAGCAAAGTAAGGTTGTAAAATCGTTCCGCAAATATAAAACGTTAGCATAAGTTGCGTTAACGTTAGTTTCTACCTAATCTATTAAAATTTAGCCATCGATATACTGCCGTGCTAAGCTGAAAAGTCCTATCTGTGTATGTTAAACCTATGTAGATAGGACCTTTCAGCTGAGAACGGCAGTATACCTGATCATAGTTCGTAATGATACTTACTATAAGGAGCAGATCTTTGCTGGTAGTTATTTCTCATTGCGCCACCTCCATAACTTTGTTGAAAATTTCCACCTTCACCGCCGTACATATCTTGATTACCCCAACCACCTTGATCCCCTTGGCCCCAACTATTAACCGGCTGCTGCCAAGGAGTGGGATTACCCCAAGGACCACTATTGTACCCTTGGTTAGAATTGCTCCGGTTATTTCCGCCGCCTCCGCCGGAGCCTCCACGACCTCCTCTAAATTGTCTGTCCATCTCATTTTTGGCCAAAGCCTTCTTTACGTCAACATGTTTACCCTTGATTGAATGGCTTCTGTCCACTGTGAGCAAAAAAGAATTATATAGGGCTTCAAATGTTTTAGTCATTGTCAAATAAAGCATAGATACATAAATTATATAATAAGGCTGTATACACTAAATGCTCACTTTGCTCTTATTTTCAAAACAAAACTCACCTAGAATGGAACAAATCCACCACATACGACACTTGTGAAGAGGATATCAAAAGACCAGTACGAATTAATACCCATACGGGTGATTGCTTTCGCCATTTAGTGAATACGAATATAAAATATATCGTCGCGGCTAGTAAATAATGCTTGATAAATTAATGTTTAATATTTTAATGTGTAATGTATATGTCCAACATTTTAACAAATATCTTCAAGGATAATTCGAAGATGATATCCTTTCAACACTATGAGAAAAAACAAACAAACAAAAGTGAGTACCTTTTTTGATTATAAGTGCAGACTTATTTTGTATGATTTGTCTCTTAATTACCCTATGTTTTATGTTTAGTATATTGAAGGAAGGAAACTAGGATTAATGGTCCGTTATAATTATTATTTGAACCTAGTTTTCACGGTCCTACAAACCGGTGTGATCAATCAGACCTATCTAAACCATTTGGCCCTAAAAGCCATGTGCCCATTTAACACATACAGTGCGATCCAAAAATGATCACCCTTAAATAGTTTAATATTGTTGGCCGCTTTGTCCTATTGCCTGGCGCTATTTATAGACACGGTTGTAGGACTAGGTCAAAGCTGTTTTTTTTGTTTTCAACAAGAAGGAAAGTCATCTTTTTAAGGTAACCACTGTCAAGCTTGACACGATAGAGTAACTGCATCAAATTGCAACTCCAAAGTTAGAGGTCGTGTAACATAAAAAAAAACTCCAACTCATTTTTTATCTTTATAAATTTCTTATAAAACTGTTCGTAGACGCCGACTCGAGGGGGTGGAAACGGGGCTATGTCCCCCTGGACTCATAACAGGGGGACCGGGCGCCCCTTGGAATATGGTCTATACTTTAAAATATTATAAAACCTCGAGTAAAACCTTCACAATTTTTAAATATATTTTTAGTCTTTTTTTACTTATTTAGTAAAAATTTATAACTGGGATTTTGAAAAGTCGCCGTTTATGAAACTGTTTTAGTTTAACGGAAAAAAATGATCTACTTACAACAAATCTTATCAACAGAATCATAATCCTCAAATTCTACGAAACCGAATCCTCGCTTTTTGCCAGTTTCCTTGTCAGTGATAAGAACGACTGAAGTAATATTTCCATATTTATTAAAGGCTTCTCTAAGATCGTCTTCTTCAATGTCTTCTTTAAGACCACCAACAAAGAGCTTTTTGACTGTAGCTCCAGCTTCTGGTCGGCCAATATCATGTCTGGGTACAGCCCTCTTGGGCTCCACCACTCTTCCATCGATGTGATGGGGTCTGTTATTTTGGGCATCATCCACCATGTAAGCTTTGGAATAAGTAATGAAACCAAAGCCTCTAGAACGTTTGGTGGTAGAGTCTTTCATGACAACAACATCTACAATCTCACCCCATTGTTCATAGAATTTTTTTAAAGAATCGTCGGTGGTTCTAAAGTCTAGACCTCCAATGAATAGTTTTCGGTATTGTTCTGGTTCAAGTTTTTCACCCTGTATCAATAATTAATAATAAACACTGGTCGAATTGAGCTATTCATTTATCGGGGGCTCGCAAAATATATTTTTTAAAGTAAATACACACTTTAAACTATATACAACTAACCAGCATGTCATGGCGACGCTGTTATTGCAATTGAGTCACTTGGAACATGAAAGAAAATTGTTTTTTTTTTTAATGTACCTATTATTTTTTTTTCTAAAAAAAAGATATTTTCATGTTCCACTTGACTCACTAAGTAATAACAGTTTAGTTAAAGTGTTAAAGTTTACTGAGTCTTTTTAAAATTCTAATTTTTGCGAGACCCCGGTAAATGAACCGACCACTATTAATAAATATTAGTAAAAATTATAATTATAGTAATAATTTAAAAGAATTACACAGAATTTTAGTTCGATTATGGAAAATACTGTTTCCTTGTATAACTTCTTTACATATTACGTAAAAATCGATTCAAAACCAAAAATAAAACAAGCCGTGAAGATATGTTATGCTACGCATTCCATTATACATTATGTATATTATTCACAGTAAATGGTATATTGCATTTCCCAAATACTTAAAAAAAATAATTTTCAAAAAAAAAATAAAAAAAAATAATTTAAAAAAAGATCTTTTTTTGAAAAGCGAAAAATTACAGAAAAAAAATCAAAAAAACCTTAATGTTGTTTTTTATTAAATTTTCTTTTTGCGAAAAAAGAAAAAAAAAATAAAAAAAAATTCAAAAATAAACTTTCAACATTTTTCATTCTTTTTTTTTTGTAGAAGTGATCCTTATAATAAAAGTACTTTTTCATAAAAAAATTACCTTAATTGGAAATTTCTTTCAGCTTTTTTCAATTTTTTTTTAAGTTTAACCCCCATAAGTTTTTTGTTTTTGGATTCCTTTTAAAAACAATAGGAGTCTACCTCGTAGAACTTTTTTTTTTTAATTAGTAAGGGGTCGTCCATAAAATACGTCACACATTTGAGGGGTCAGGAATTTGTTACGAAGTGTGAACTGGGGGGAGGGGGAGGACTTGGTCGATTGTGACGTCACGCCAAAAATTTATTGACCTCAAAATAAATTGCTGCCCAACGTGCGACAGAATTACTCTGTTTTATGAATGACAACTCAGAAGAGGAAAACGAAGAAGTGGATACATTGCATTCCTGAGTCAGGAATAGAATCGGTATCCTGACTTTGAAAAGTCAGACAAAGTTAAGGGGGTACCAGTGATTCAAGACATCACAAAAAGGGTTGATTTACCCTGGGGAATTTCCCCAGGGGAAAGGTTTAAAATATGAGATTGGATGGAGAAAAATGTTATCTCAAAATTTTTCAAATATTATAAACTCTTTGTAATAAGATTTAAGACATCCAAAAATGGGTTGATTCACCCTGGTGGAAGGATTTAAAATATAACATTGGAGTGCAGAAAATTTTTATCTCAAAGTTTTTCAAATATTATAAACTCTCTGTGATAAGATCTATGTCAATATAAATATATTTAAATTAAAGATGTCTTACTACAAATATGCCTTTAATTGTTGATATGTTTAACGAATTCAATAAAATGTCAGAAAAATTAGATTTTTTTTTAGTAAAATCAGAGTGATGTCACATAGGGGGGGAGGTTAAGACTGTGACAATGTGACATGGGGGAGGGGGGGGGTCTAAAATCACCTAAAAAAGTGTGACGTATTTTATGGACGACCCCTTAGTAAGAAAATGTAACTTTTATGCAAATTGACCTGTTAATTCAAAAGTTGTGGATGCGATTAAAAAACGTTTTGTCCAATTATTTTATTTTTGGTTTTAAATCAATATTTACATTATAATTAATCAAATTATACAAGAAAATCAAGTTTTTTCAAAAGTCGAACGGCGAACAGTGATTATACAGGTTAAAAAAAAAGTAATTCATAATGGCCGGGGCTCGAATCGAGGTATTTATTTACCGGGGCACGCAAAAATTAGAATAAAAAAAAAAATAAGTAGATAGGCACTTTAAACTATATTTTACTAACTATAGTTTTATGTCGACGCTGTAATTGCACAATGAGTCACTTGGAAAACGATTTTTTTTTCTGAAAAAAAATTTTTTGTTTTTTCTTTTTTTTTTCTTGTTTTTTTTTTTGAGAAACTATATTTTTTGAAAACAAATAAAAATAAAATAAAATATTTAATTTAATAACAGCGTCGACAAGACAGACCCATTGGCAAAATATAGTTTCAAATGTTTATTTACTTTGAAAAATGTGTGTTTTTTTAATTTAGTTTTTGCGTGCCCCGGCAAATGAATACTTCGATCCGAGCCGTGATAATGACTATAACTTTTTAAATATTACTTTTATCAAAAAATGTTTCATACAAATTATTGTTTAATATAAAACAAGCCGTGAAGATATTTAATGCTACGTATTCCATTATATACTCTTCATGGTATGTGCATTTTCCCC
>CAUEHQ010000095.1:0-74226 GCA_958510825.1 Brachypterus glaber | reverse complement strand
TTTCTTATATTGCGCTCATGCTCTTGTGAAAATCCATTAACACGGTCTAAACCCGAAAGTGAAAGTTCTTTATATGTTAATGGCCGTGAAAGCTTAAAATCTAAAATAAAACTTTTATTTTCTAAATAGATTATTTATATGTGCATAACTTTAGATTGTCAGTCAGTCAGTGCGCCGCAGGCAAAAATGTGTATAGGTTTCAAGGTCAAGTATTTTTTTAAACCCTGAATTTAAAAAGAAACCCAGGGAAGTTGCCCGTAACTATGAATCTGTCGTTTTGGAACGTTTAAGTATTACGTAACGCAAATTTTGATCATTTTTGACCCCTCCCCTGTAACGCTATTTTCATATACCATTAACATGGGCGTAACACTCCAAAATGACCCACCCCCTAGGAGCGTTACGTAATACTTGTACATTCCCTTATGTACCGCGGGTAAACATTTTTATAAACGCAGTGACTGCTACCCCGTGCGCACGGAACCATAGTTAACTGTCTCGCGTTCCGTGCGCACGAAACGGTAGGTATGTGGCTCGCGCGCCGTGCACGGCTTCTTACTTTCATATAGGTTAGGTTAGTTCATGTTTTAAGTAAATAAAATGAAGGAAGGTGCGTTATTTGCAACGTTTGAAGAATTGGAAGAGAAAATAGAAGAATATGAAACAACCAAATTCATTACTCTAGAAAAAAGGGATTGCTGTTCATTATTTAAAGCGGTAATAAAGTATTCTAGAGCTTCAAAAGGCAATCAAGATCTTAAGTATTATTTTATTGAGTATGCATTTTAAAAAGGCGGAAAGCGTTTCAAACACTTTTTATACGCAGTTTTTTTTATAACGATTCAAGTTAAAATTTTCTTATACATTTGGTTTTTAGCTGGCGCAAGGGCTCTTTGTGATTTCAATATGTATTTTTCTGAAAATGTTTATTTCTTTCTGCAACTCTGAGAAGGGAATAAAAAATAATAGGAAAATTGCGTTACATGTAGGAGGGGCTTAAAATTGTCTAAAAAGTACGTAATATTTAAACGGACTCTATAGAGGGAATTATTTATTTTTTTTGTGGTACGTGGGGTTTTGGTATTAAGTGCAGTATCCTCATCTTTTTATCAAAAGGATGTGGGCAAAATATTTATAAAACACCATACTTATATTGCGTTAATGCCTTTGATAAAACATTCTCGAAAAAAATGCTATCATCAGCTACACTAAACTTTTAAAAGCCATGAAGATTTATTTTGGACTTTTCCCAGGTCCCCACTCAAAATATTGTTTTTTAATTTCAGTATTTTAAAAAGTTTCGCCCCCTTTTATTTTTTTAAAAAGCCCAAAATGATCAATATATATATATATAAGAAAAGGTGGGTCTCAACTCCAGCACAGACAGCTTTTTTTGTGGGCCTATGTATTTAAAAAAATCAGTGATTCACCTTGCAATAACAGCGTCGACATGACAGTCCCATTAGTGGAATATAGTTTTAAATGTTTATTTACTTTAAAAATTTAATTTTTCGTATTTCCCAAAGAACTTTTACCTCAAGAAGTAATTTCAGACCAAAGTTTATGAAGGTGTCATCTTTTTGTTTGTTTATTTACTAACAGAAACAGCTTTGTGGTGTAAAATGTAGATGTCGCCAGTCGACTTTCAGGCCACCTAGTATCGATGTTGCGTAGTTTACACCTTATCATGAATTCAAATCATTATACTTAAATTAAAAATGTAAAAAACTTTATTGTGTATACTATAATTATGTTTAATAATATAGTATATTTAAATCTATTAAAATTAAACTACTAGTTCATACAAAACTTATACAGAACTAATTTTTCTTAAAATTTACAATAAAATATCCAAAGTATATGTTTCCAATCGGCAACACTGTACCCCTGTCAGTCATTTTACGACATTAGAGTGTGAGTTTACACATTCTTTCTCTCTCTTTACGCGTACTAAGTGTAAACAATAGTCACTCCCCACCAGCCCCTCACCGTAGTTGGTTCACGCTTCAAACAAAGCATACGGTAGATTTCATCATGTTCCTTCTTGAGGTAAAAGTTCTTTGGTATTTCCTTACGACCAGTCACTTTTAAGTGACAAATAAGTCACTTGCACTTTAAAAAGTGACTTATTTGTTTGACATTTAAGTATTGAACTTTAAGTATTGAACTTTACCAAAAAACATTTTAAACTTAAAGTATCCTAAAGGGTATATTACCCATAGGTAAATACTGGGTAATTATTCTATACCTGTGCATTAAATATTACACAATAAAATCTGCATTCTTAGGAAAGTTTAAATTGCAGTAACCTCAATTATTCATAAATTTCCCGCATTTTTAATTCCTCATTAAGTTGTTATATTGTAATGACATTTTTTATTTAAATGCATGGAATACTAGAAAATTAAATACAAATGATTAAAATATTATTAGGTATACCTGTAGAAACTTTCGTTTTCTAAATTATTTTACTAGGTATCACTTAGTCACATTGACTACCTAGTAAAATTTACTTAAAAAATAGTTATTTATGGTACTAGTGGCCCATGCGAAAATTAACCTGCGAGGCGTCAGCCAAGCAGGTTAATTTTCGAGAGGGCAATATCGGTTTACCCACGAGTGCCATACAAGGTTTTATCCAATAAATAGCTTAGGAATTCATATTTTTATTAAAAATTTTAATGACATTTACAAGAAAATAATTTGACAAGTGACAGTTGAGTGGGTAAAATAAATAATTATCCACTCAATAAAGTAAAAGCCACGCGGGGGTTATTATTGAGTTTATCTATTTAAAATAAAGCTGATAATTGTCTTATTATCTGTATGTATTGGATAAAAGTTCTTTTTTATATTTCTCCACGATTTATATGTAAGTACATAATGCATTGTATACAAAATAGATGATTTTCGCAAAAAAAAAATTATATACGTCATCTTGTTCGAGAAATTTGTAACCAAAAGTTCTTGGCCTGGATTTTGGTGAAAATTCTAGTAAGGGGGTCAAAAAGGAGGGTAAAAACATTATTCTTATTTTGTTTTTCAAAAAAACCATTTTATTTTTTGAAAAAATTCCATATTCGAATATTATTTCGTTACGAGCAGAATTTTTCCTACAGAAATTAAAAACATTTTTTTTTAACAAACATTTATTAAACATATAAAATGGAATATGTATTAAAATAAATAAAATTTTAATTTTATTAAGTAAAACAATTGCCTGATGTAAAGACTAGATATATAACTATACAGTTATATTGTAATTTTGTAATAGAGTAAAATTTACAGCTATTTGGAGTGACGTCATCACAAAATAGTACCACCGTCGTATTTTGCATAATATATTATTAGGGTCACCACGCGTGGTGACGGATTTTGCGAATTAGATTCCCTGATCAAAGTTTAGACTCCCCCCCACCCCCAACCATGTTCGAGTTGGTAAAACTGTTCAATTGGTAAAATTGAGTGGCAGATTTCGGAAATTGGTAGAATAGTTGGGTAAATTAAGAGGTACATTTGGGAAATTGGCGAGTAACTTTCGTCAAGGAAATTCTTTCAGAGGGGAGGACCTTTTTGTTTAGTCATAAAAAATGTCTGTCAGGGTTGAAGCTTTTTGTTGAGTTGAGAGGGTTGGAGTAGAGTTGGTTCTTTTTTCAGTAGTGAGACCTTTTTTTGGTCATCAAAATTTTTTTGAAGTTGGAAAATATCTGTATTTTAGGTTGGGAAAGGGCACGTTCAAGTATTACGAAACGAAAATTGTACCACAATTCATACACTTCATACCTCGGTTCCCGCGTTATTAAAGGCTGTGAAGATTTCATATTTTGGCTACTCCTTCCCACAAATAAGAGGGAAAAGTCCAAACGGTGTATGAAGTGTATGAATTTTGGTACAATTTGCGTTAAGTAATACTTGAACGTTCCCAAACAGCTCAAAATTAATTTTCATTACAGAAAAATAATCAAAATCAGAATTTTTGTACCCAAATTTGTATGTATGTATTTTGAATTTCAATTTAATAAATTCTATAATTTTAATTAATATACAATACTAATAAACAATCACCGATTAGGGGTCGTGCACCAATTACGTGAGATTTTTATGAAGGGAGAATAATTGTCAAAAATCTTACGATGTCTTACAAGGGGTGGGAGGGGGGGGGAACATCCGTTATTAAAATCGACCTAAAAATATATTTTTTTTAATTTTCGGCTTTAAAAATGTCATGAAACGTCGAGAAAACGTAAAAAAGTGGGTGTTTTAGGTACATCTAACTCCATTTGTCGCAGAGCCACGATTTCACGTCAACTCTGATGTAAAATTTTGAAAACGCTGCTATGCAACAAATGGGGTTACTGCTTTCTAGCGTAGTAAGGCAGTAAATCTTACGTACGATTAGGTGAAAGGGATATTTTTTTGAATTTTTTCAAATGTCCAACGTAATTTTTGCACAGCCCCTTAGTATAAATATTAAAAATTAATAATCTCTTACACCTACTTACAAAAATAAATTAAAACCAGGTACAATATTTACAAATTACCAACATAAAACGATGTAGTTTTAAAAATAAAAATTGCACTTAAAAAAATATTTATGTACAAAGGCTTGTAGTCACATTTTTGGTCAATAATGCAAATATTGGAGGTCAAAAATTATTGATACAAACCAAGTTACATACGCATTTTTTTGTACTGCCAGTATTGAAAAATTTCAAAAGTTAACAAAAAAATATATTTAGACTTTTTTTTGTGGCTTAAGCCAAATACGTAACACATTTATGCTCAAAAGTCAAATAAAGAGCCTTACATAACTGGCAGAACAAAAAAATACCTATTACCTTACCTTATATAAGATTTTCTATTAATAGTTATTTATGGTACTAGTGGGCAATATCGGTTTACCCATGAGTGCCATACAATGTTTTTCCAATAAATAGCTTAGAAATTCATATTTTTATTAAAAATTTTAATGACATTTACAAGAAAATAATTTGACAAGTGACAATTGAGTGGGTAAAATAAATAATTATCCACTCAATAAAGTAAAAGCCACGCGGGGGTTATTATTGAGTTTATCTATTTAAAATAAAGCTGGTAATTGTCTCATTATCTGTATGTATTGGATAAAAGAATAAATAATTGTAGTACTTGTTTATATACATGAATGTCTTAGTTATAAGAGGTATATGAATGAGCATCTGGACTATAGGGAACGTTCAAGTATTACGTAACGCTCCTAGGGGGGGGGTCATTTTGCAGTGTTATGTCCATGTTCATGGTATAGGAAAATAGCGTTACAGGGGGGGGGGGGTCCAAAATGACCAAAATTTGCGTTACGTAATACTTGAACATTCTCATACTAGCAAATCTAATATTTTTTGTTTTAATCGGGAATTTTTTTGAAAAACCTGCTGGTGGCTTTAGACAGAAAAGACAGTTTTTAAAACTTTTTTCTTACAATTCTACAAATATATGGTCGTATTTTGTTTTAAATTTATTTCACAATCAAAATACTTTTTCTTTAGGGGAAAGCAAAAAAGTACATAAAAAGTACTAGAAACTTTTGAAACATTAGGATATTAGGGAAATATAAAAAATTTAAAAATGTGTGGTTACCCTGAAAGGGCTTCAAAAGTAATTTTTGGTCTGTAGGTTTAAAAAACGCTGAAATCCTAAAAAAAAAATAAAACCGATTTTTGCAGAAACATTTTTTTTTCTACAAAAAAGGTTAAATTATTTGGCATTTAATGACAATTTTAACAGTGTTTTTTAAAAACGTTTTAAAAAGATGACATCGTCATAATTACATTGTTATTTTAGTTTTAACATTGTATCCTTGAAAAAAAAGTGACACAAATGCCACAAATTTTAGTTTCGAAGTGACATTCTTTTAAACACAAATGCTTAAATAAGTGTCAGGTTTAGGTGTCTAAAAACCATCAAAAATAGGATAATATTTTAAAAAAATGTAAATTTTCAAATTTTTATCCTTTTTCTAACACTTGTAGGAAAAATATTGTGTTTTACTTGTTTTCAGACTCTGTTTCGTCAACTTTTCGCTTTTTGTAGTATTACTACCTTTGCGCAACATTTATAGTATATTAAAGTACTAGTTTCATAACATACGTTTTTAGCGCACGAGTACAAGTTTAGAATACGAGCCGCTTGCGGCGAGTTTTCTAAAGTACTAGTGTTCTAAAAACGTGTTATGAAACGAGTGCTTTATACAATTTTTTCTATTTTGCTCTAAAATTTAAATAACTTACATTTAAATTGACTGATTTAGGGATTTTTGTTTTGGGTTGGCATTACAGTTTACACTATGTTTAAAATTCTAAGAACAAATGATATTTTGGTATATTTTACAGTCACTGCAATTTTAACACGTAAAAAATAACCCAAACACAAAATTCTGTAAAAAATTAAACACTATTGACATTGACATTTGAACGCAAAACGTCAAGAGATAGGCTTTTGTATGTTGCCAACCCAACAGAAAAAAAAGTAGAGACTTATAAGAACACGCAAAATGCGTGTGATTATGAGCTTATAAGCGTCGCAAAATAGAAAAAGTATATAATCTTTAAAATATTTTTAGCTTGTAAAAAATTTACTAAAACTGTCAATTTCGCCAGGGCCCCCACCAAGGGTCATACAAAAAAAAACTATTTTAACAATTGCCTAAAATCATCTAGTTTATAAATACTATTTGACAATCTACCAATCGCGTTAAACAACGAAACTATTTCATTTCTCTGTAACTGAAAATGTTTTTTGTTGCTCAAATCCACCGAATGCAAATTATCGAATTTGCCTGAAAACAGTATTTTCAGGGCCGTACCCAACCCCTGAGTCTGCAATTTTCCCCACAGTTTACATTTTTCACACCCCACGCAGTCCATTATTCTGGATACGTTCCTGAAATGCTCCCTGAACTCGTTTTTCAGATTTCTCGCTTGTTTCGAGCCGTTGAACATTGTTGTTTCGTCAAAATGGTGGGAGAATTGACTTACGACGTTTAGCAAGTCCTTGATTGCCATTTGTGTGTCCCAGTCTTCTTCGTTGTTGCCTGTAAAAAAAGTAGGTTGTAGCACTCGCTGGGAAAGTAAAATTTTGTACCACTAAATTAAAAAAAATTGATTTTTAGGTTTCTGGACTAAAAATTTGGAAAAAAATAAGTAACATAAAAAAAAAGTTACCAGCTGTGATGTTTTGGTAAACATCGGGGTGAGTTAAGGAGTCAAATGGGGTAAAAACTGTAAGATTGTTGTAAAAAGTTAATCATTTTCAACTTTTTTTTGGGACTTTTTATTTTCGCAAATTTTTCTTTGTTATTTTTTGTTTTAAATTATTTATTTTAATTTTTACCTGTGTAATATTCTTCTTTTTCCAAATATGGAGCAGCTTTAGCTAAAGCTCTGAGCTCAAGCAAATAAACAAAATAAAGATTCCTCAACCAATTAGGACCTTCCCCATTTGTAGTCTCAGCCGAGAACCTCCTTTGGAACTCTGCCAAGTTAGGGCCCCACTTCCCTTTAGGATCTGTCCAACCATTTGATTCTAATAAATAAATAGCACTTAAATGAGTGTTTATACTTGCATGTAGCCCTGAAATAGCCCTATAAAAAACCCTTTCTTCAAGGCAAAGTTCACTCAATTTCCCACTTTGTATATACACATTAAAATTAAACCCTTTTTTAGGTCTGAAACAATTTTCTAAGTATATCGACTCCCATATTCTTTGTGCAGACTTTCCTTTGTACCCTGTATATCGTTCAGGGTTTAATAATAAGTCTACATACTCTGCGTCTTGATCATTTTCATCTATTATACAAAAATTATCAGTGGCATCATCATATTTGTCCCATAAGTATAAATTTTTCTGTGTTTTTTCACTTAAAGTCTTATTTAAATAATCTAAGCTTTCGACAGCTTCGTGATGAGTGTTACAGTCTTCGTTCAACTCTTTCGAGTACTTTAAAGCAGGTTTTAAATCTCCTTTCAAACCTATAGGTATGTTTTCGCCACAAGATTCTACCCTACAGAATTTCATAGCACATTTGCTGTCATCGTCCCAAAAAGGACAGGTGCGTTTAAAATTCACTTTGAAATATCTAAAATAGTCCTTTTCCAGTAAACTACGTAATCTAGGGTATATTTTGACATTGTTAAAATGATCAACAGTGTCGATGTTACAAGTACACTCGTCTATTTGTCCTGACAACTGACAAAAACAATCGTCTTCTTTTTCTAGGTTAAAATAACCTAGACAGCCGTGAAAAACAATCATAAACACTAAAAACGCGTTGTAGTTCATTTTAGCACTATTTATAACGCATTTCTATGTTTAATTATGCGTTGTTATAACTGAATGACCAACATATGCCATCCTTTTTAGTTAAAATACCGTAAAAAATGATAAACATCGAACCGAAAGATTACACGTAAACATACTGATCAGCTGTTTTACGTCATACTGATGTGTAAAGGTTGCCGTGATCACATTTTATTAAAATTTATGAAATACAAGACAAATATCCCTCTTTTAGACTTAAATTTTATGTAAATTATCTAAATATTCTTTAAAACACCATGTTATGTGATATCTTTTAGCCATACGCCCAGAAAATGTGGTTTCGGCTAAAATAAGTGAAGGTTGGGTTTAGTGACGTCACGATAGCACAAGAATTAGAATTTTAATGCTGCGCATTTTGTAGTATACTCTTACATACGGGTTTTCATCAACTGAAAAATATATCGATATTTTTCGTAATGTATTTTACTTTCCCCAAGGAAAGTCCTGCGGTAGTAAAAAAATTTCGAAATATTTTTATTGCTTTACGTTTCTGGACGTTTTATATCCAAAAAATATGATTTCAAAGTCAAAGCAAAAATCTGTCTGTCTGTGTGTCACGATAACTCAAGAACGTTTCGGGCTAAAGACTTCAAATTTGAACCATTTGATCCAATGTTCTAGTCTGGGATATATTTTTTTTTGTTAAAAATCGGGGTGGGCTAAAATGTTGTAAAAAATATTTTTCTCAAAAAAAAAAAAAAAAAAATAAATTGAAAAAATATTTTTTTTTTCTTTTTAGAAAAAAAAAATGCAAAAAAATATATTTTTTGTTTTAATGAATTTAGGCGTGTAGGGGAAATATTATTTTGTTGGAAGCAGTAATTTTTATTATTTTTTTTTCGGTTTTCGATGTTTTATATGCAAAAAACTGGTTTCTGTGAAAACAAAAAAAAAATTATGTCTTTATCACGACAACTCGAGAACGCTTTGAGCTAAAGACTTGAAATTTGTACCATAGATTCCTTATCGGAAGTTTTCGCCTGGAATTGATTCGTTTGAGGTAAAATATTTATTGAAAAAATTATTTAGGCCCGTAAATATTTTTTATTTTTTATTTTGTAATTTTTTTTTTTTACTATTTAAAATTTTGTTTGAACTAAAGACTCAAAACTCTTCTTGCTAGAAAAAATGAAGAGTGTATTGGGGAAAAGCCGGACAAAATTAAGATTAGCTAGCTAATGATTCACAGCACAAAGGTAACCTGATAAATTGCACGTAGCGGTGTAGGTAATTGTAAACCAGGTAAACAATTAAAAGCGTGCACCTTAGGGGCTGTCCATAAATGTTGAAACCCTAATACTAGCCATTAAAAATTAAATAAATAAAAAAAACAAATCAAAAACTAGTTTTTCTTTTTTTTATTTTTTTTTAAGAACAATTATTGTTACTCAAAAAAAAAACATCTAGCTGTTTTAGGGGTCGTGCACAAATTACGTAAGATTTTTAAGGACATTTAAAAAAAATAAAAAAAAAATCAAATATTAGTTTTTTTTTCCAATTTTTTTTTTTTAATTTTTTAGGAACAATAATTGTTACTCAAAAAAAAACCATCTAGCTGTTTTAGGGGTCGTGCATTATGCACGGTGCATAAATTACGTAAGATGTTGGGGGAGGGGTTGTCAAAAATCTATTTGTGACCCTGCACAAAGAAACCCGGTTAGTTTGTCAATTTTTTTTTTCTTTCGGATTATTATGTAAAAAACTTTTGATATTCCGAAAGATTTTTTTTATTTGACACACTAACCGGGATTCTTTATGCAGGATCACATTTTGAGTTAATGGTGGTAGGTATTTTTAAAATCATTGTATAAGAGAATATCTTACTAAATCTTACATAGAGAATCGAAAATCCTTAAAAGGACTAATTTGCACCCCTTATCCCATTTTTCCATCATGGTCCATGATTCATGGATATAATAGTTCTTTTTAAATTTTTGCGGAACTGTTATTGTTTTTAAATAGTTGTTGTTTTTTTTAGTTATTGATTATAATTTCTCAGTTTTGCAAAATACGATATTACATTGTATTTCTAAATGTTTTTAAATAACAAGTGAATAACCAATTTAAAAAATACCTATATATAAAATTAATTATTTTAAAAAAACGCTTACACAACTTTTAAAAAGAAAAAAATGTCAAAATAAATATATAGTTTTTGTCATCCTTTGGTCCTGTACCCCACATCTTTTTTTTTTTCAAAAACATTCGAGAAAAAAACTAAAATCCGAATTTTAAGATTTGGCAATTAGTGGAAATTGAAAGCTTTTTTTTTTAAAAAAACAAAACTTTTATTTCTTTAAATTTATATTATCAGAAATGTTTGAATATTATGTCAAAAATACTGCTGCAGCAGGCCATGGCCTATTCTCGCATGCTCATTATGTTTTTTCAAAAGCATTTTTTTGAAACAGGATTGTTTACCTAATTCATATTTTTTTACAAAAAAAAATGACAAAAAAATCCCGTCTTAGAACTGGGTTAGTAACCCATGTTCCTTTGGCGTATTTAGCTCAAAGCGTTGTCAAGTTAGCGTGGTAACAAATAATGGAAATCGTGCAAAGCATTAAAAAAAATCAATAACTTTTTTTTGGAAAAAGTATTGAATAAAATATATGATTATTTAAAATACACTGCCCAGTAAAAGAGCTTTCCCATTTTTCACCTCCGCGCGTAAAATGGATTTTTTTTATTATCAGATTCACTTTCAGCAACCATAAAAACGTTAGTATACCAATTTTCACGAAAACTACCCTCTGCCTCTTAGGGGGTGAAGTTAGAATTTTTTTATAATCAGATTCCTTTTCAACAACCTCAAAAACCCCAATATACCAATTTTCACGAAAACTACCCCTTACCACTCAGGGGGTGGATTTAGAATATTTTTATTATCAGATTCACTTTCAGCAATCTCAGGAGTGAAATTAGGAAAAAAATATTATCAGATTTATATTCGTCGACCACAAAAACCCCTATATACCAATCTTCACGAAAATATTTAAAAATATTTACCCCCCCCATCCCCGTGGGGGTGGAGTTAAAAAAAAATTATTATCAGATTAAATTTCAGCAACCTTGAAAACCCCCATACATCAATTTTCAAATTTTTGTAAAAAAAATGTATTTTTCCCTATTTGCCCCCCTTGCCGCACACCAATGTTCACCAAAAACAATCCCGAGCGAGAACTTTTGGTAACATACCTGTATGCCAAATATCAAGTCTTTAGCTAAAGCGTTCTTAAGTTATCGTGCCCACAAGATTTCCCGGACAGACCGATCGACAATTTTTTTTTTTTGCTCGAAATTGATTTATATCATAATATAAAACGTCATAAAACTAATTTTTTTTGAATATTTTTGCACGAATACAAGGCTTTCCGAAATTTTAAAAAATTTCAAAATGGGAAAGCAAAATACCTCTTTATTAACAAGTTTGAAATTCTAAAATTAAGCAAAAATGTATCGCAACATCTGCCCAAAATATAAATATTTAGAATCGCTACTTAGGAGGTAATAGTAAATATTTATGTTTTCCAGTGGAAATATTTTTAGAAGAAACAGATAAAATCTTTGCAGAGGTACTACATAAATTTTTAATGATCAAAAATCGTAGAAATTTCGGTGTACTCACTCAAAATGGACCTTGTCCAGAAATACTGCAAAATTTTTGTATAAATAAACTCTAACAAACATTTTTTGTATTTAAATGTTTATTTATTATATTTGGCAATGTCAAAATAACTTGTAAATGCTTGTATTTACAGCCTTCAAATATTTGTTGTACACAGAGCCGTAGCGAAGGCAATTTTGTCAACTTTTTGATAAATTACCAACTTTTTTTCCATAAAAAGAATAAAGAACTCCCAACAACTCAAATCACCAACTTTTTGGATGTAATTGGGGGGGGGGGGGAGGGAGGAGGCGTTTGTTTTTCATCACTATGGAACTCTCAAAGTTCATTTCCGGTCCTCATAAAAAATTTAAGAAATATTACCGAGTAACATGGTTCTTTTCTGGCTTAAGTACTTTCTAAAAATGGAATTTAAAGTGGCTGGTATTTTTACCTGCCCAGCATGGGGTGGTTTATTATAATGACTGTATGAAAAGGGCATGCCCAAGATACAAAAAGAAAAACAAGTGCATAACATGAATTATTGTGTTTTCATATGAGAATATAAAATAAAAAAATAAACAAATCATACGATTTGTTTTTTTTTTTATAGAATGCATTCTCATTCTCCAAAAGAACCGGTTGATACAAAAAAAAAATGTATACCCACTTAATTTTTAGTATTTTTGGTCAATGGAATAAATTCCTAGGAAACGAAACGTGGGAACAAATCTTCCTTGTTTTAATTATTCCAAAACTTGTATACTTAAAAAACAATCCGATCTCAACCTTTTATTGAACTGAAGATATCTAGTAGTAGGAAAGGAAACGTCTGGATATTTTTTTAACTAAATGTTTTTTTTTTATTTCAATATTTCTTTAAACAATCATTTTTTTGTGTCTTATGCTTTTATAGAACTGAAGATTTCTAGTAAATACTAGTGTTATTAAATATTATTAAATGAACAATAACTTTTTTCAACAGTCCGTTTTTGTTTTCAGATTTAACACAAATCGAGACGACTATCTCTCCCTGGACGAGCTAAAACGCATGATGGAAGTTCTAGGGGCACCACAGACCCACCTGGGGCTCAAGGCCATGATTAAAGAAGTGGACGAAGATGGAGACGGCAGGCTTTGCTTCCGGGAATTTTTGTTGGTATACAGGAAGGCACGTGCCGGAGAGTTGGACGAAAACTCAGGGTTGGCACAGTTGGCAAAACTGACTGAGATTGACGTTGACAAAGTTGGAGTGAATGGGGCTAAAGAATTTTTCGAAGCCAAGGTGAGAAAACTACCAAATAAAAAGTAATCTGAGGAAAATCTAGCGCGTGATATGATTTTCTTACAAGATTTTAACTTCATACCACAGATTTTACATATATATATGAGGTCTGTTCTTCATACGTATCCGAGATTGTTCTTCTTCTTCCTTTTTTTCCTTTTCCCAGTGAGATAATTAGCCAGATCCCTCTTAGTTACTTAATTCACCAAGAGTGGTTCTTGTCTGGCTTGGCACCATGCCCACTCCTGTTTTGATTATAGAAAATTTTCAGTCTTCTGTAAGACCTTTTCTTTTTCTTTTCCTTCTTCCCCTTTCGTGTTTGCTGTTGGTTGTGTTAGCTGACAAGGCTGTTTTTTATAATTTGTAATTATATTTGCACCTGCGCTAGTATATAAAAAAATTCTGTACGTATAAAAACTTCTTCACGTGTTAGTTGCTTCCAAATCAAAATTTATCACCATTATAAATGATTAAAAAACATAAAATTCTCTTCTTACTCCAATATAATCACATGTTCGTCATTTTACTGCACATCATCCATACAATCACTATAAAATATATAAAATCGAATCCAGGGCATATCTCAGATAGCAAATAAACAAATAAATAACTATACTAAAACACTTGATGCTAAAAATTAAACGCGATTAACGGATTACATAATTCTTGCCAAACGTACATGTTCCTTGTTTCACGGGTGAAAAGCAACTGGGATTGTTATTTCTGGATAAATTTTATTTAAATTTTGGATATGGCCCATATGGGCTTTTAGAGCAATACAACACTGAAAGAAAGGATTTCGATACGCATTATTAATTATTTTTTTGCCACAATTAATACCGATAAAATCCCGATATGCTTAATGTAATTTTATGATTTTTATCAGTATTTTTATGGTAAAAATAAATTTCCGGGTTTTACGAAAAATCAAAAATCAAAAAAATTAAAAAAATGTAAATGTAAATTGTTTTTTTCAGATTATTGAATTAACAAAGAAGAACAAATTCGAAGATGAAATCCGGGAAGAACAGGAAGAAAGGAAGCGCATGGAAGAAGAAAAGGCCATCAGAAGACAAAATTTCCTACAGACTGCTGCAATGTTCAAATCTTAAAAATTAAAATGTAAATATTTTGTTTGTCAAAAGTTCAATTTAACATCATGAGGTTAATTTAACCTCACGAAGTTAATTTGACCTCATGATGTTAACTTAACCTCATTAAGTTAATTTAACCTCATGCGGTTAATTTAACCTCGTGACGTTAACAACTTCAAGAGGTTAATTTAACCTCATGAGGTTAATTTCATAAGAACGTAATAACAATATTGAAATTATCACTACAATGTTGTCAGTGAAAACTTGTCATAGCATTTTTACAGTCTGACAACATTGTTATTAGCTTAACAAATGTTGAAAAAGTATCAGTTTTATGAAAAAACATCACAAAATTGTTGGCTTGCTTGTGATTAAATTTGTAAAAACAAAAAATAATTCAAAAAATATCCTTTAGCAACAATAGAATTGTTACTGCAATGTTGCCATAGTAATTTAGCAAGATTTAAAAAAAGATGACGGCTTTTTAGAATTTACTGTCAATTCTTCATCATATTTTGATTACTTTTGATTTCAACAAATCTATTAGTACCTAGGCAAAGATATTTTAATATTTAAGTTTTTAATTAGGTATTATATTTTTATATTGTAAATATATATTACCAGGCATATATTTTAGTACTATTTTGAATGTAAGAATAACAATTAATGTGTAATATCATTGTGATAGATATTAGTTAAGTGTAAAATAATAAAATAAATTTAAACATACATTATTTTTCATTTATTTCCCATAATTTTCTCATAAATAAAAATTTTTGCAAAAAAATAGTTTTTTACTATTTTCATTAACTTTATCAATGGGTTTTTTATTTGCCCATTAAAAAAAAATGGATCGATTCGTGATGATGAAAATTTTATTTGGCCGGTTTATTATGGATGAACTCATTCCGATGTGTGGGATGGGTCGGTTTGATATGGAACGACTCTTCGGTACATTTGAACTACTTCCCATTTTAACAAACGATTTTGACAGATTTCATTTGTTTTTTTTTGCTTATACCGTCAGTGTGACGGTTCAGTGCATCTGTCTAGTTTTCTTAAAGATTTTGAAACATTTGTGATTTATTATTGAAATATTCTACTATACTACAATACCGTGGGACTAAAAAGACGATAAACAAGCCAAAAGTTACAAAATTAGTGTGCCTTTAGTACTTTTTAAATATGGCTCTGAAAATAACTCAAGAAACCTTTAATGATGCCGTCAGAGAAAACATAGAAGACCTAGGAATGGAACCCGCAGAAGCTATAACCGAGGCAGTCAAACAATTTGAATCTCAAGGTGCGGATCTTAGTAATATAATAAAAGAACCACTAACTGAAAACTCCCGAAATGACATTAGAAATATTATTAGCGACTTAACTATGTTAGTTGTGCAAAAAAAACCGGAAGAAGAGGTACAAGGTAAATTAACAGAACTTTCTGATGAATGTGGTAAAAGTATTGCACACCAAGTAACAGCCGGAGAAGAAGGGGCCTATAAAGCATTGATCAACATACTAGATAACCCCAATACATCTACAAAAGTTATGGAAGACACTCTCAAAACCATGGTAGTCCTAATGAACAAACAACCGGACTTACTAGATGATGAAGGAGCAAAAATAATGATTAATATTTTATGTAAACCAAATCAACAATTCAACATTGAGAAATTGGCTCTAAGATGGGCAAAAATCTGCTGTATAATGCACGAAATGAACCGACAAAAATTAATGGAACTTAATATTGTTGACCACATCAAGGTAAAGGTTCATGATGCTGGTCCAGAAAATCTACGAGAGATTTTAGCTCTCATGAGAGCTCTAATATTGGATGATGATGTTAGGGTCGAGTTTGGAAAACATCATGATCATGCTAGGATAATAGCTACCGAGTTATTGTGCTTATTAACTCCTTTATTGACGAGTTATAAAAATGAAGAGCTTGTTATAAGTGATTTAATGCTAACTTTATCTACTTTAATGGTGAGAACAGAATACTGTAAAAAAGTTGAGGATGCTGGAGGTTTAAACTTTATTTATAACGTATTTAAAGCCTTTACTAGGAGTGAAAAAGTTAACAGGCAATGTTTTAAGTTTCTTAAGGCTCTAACAGGAAATGACGAGGTCAAACGTAACATTATTTCCAAGTATGGGCTAGCCCCTGTTATTGTAGAAGCGCTGCAAACGCATATGACTAATGGCCCTACAGCCCATGCAGGGCTTCAGTGTATAGCAGCCTTAAGTTTACGTTGTCCAGATAACAGCAAAGCCTTGTTTGATGCTGGAGCCCCAGAGGTTATTGTAAATGCTATGATAAAGCATTCTAATGATGCTACAGTTCAAAAATCTGGTGCTTGGGCTATAAGGAATATGGTGTCTCGTAGCAGATATCAATGTAAGGATTTTCTTAAAGCTGGGGCTGAAGATGCACTTCAGGAAGCCTTGAAAAAGTATAAAAACTGTGAGTACGATATTAAAGCAGCTCTAAGGGATTTGGAGTGTGATGTAAAGCTCACTGAAGAATGGACAGGAAAGGGAGGAGCACTGACTACTGGAAAAGTTTTACAGGAAGATGCATAAGTTGACTGCTTCAATTAAAAATTTGGTATGGGGTTGCCTTCCCACAAATTTAACATTTGATCCTAATATTTTGCACTTTTTCTATTTTTTTGTAATTTTTATACACTTATTTTAATATGCGTTACATACAATATCAGTATTTTATTTTACATTCAGATAAATTCATAATTGTGAATGTCAAATTGTCAGTCAAAGCAAATTTCAAGAAATTTTCACGGAGCATTCACCAATTTTATAAAGGTTATTCCGTTTTCGGATAAGCTAGAGAAAGAATAAGCTTATTATTTTACATATGGATGTGTAAAATGGGAAAGCTCTTTTACTGGGCAGTGTATTATTATTATTATTATTATAGTTGAAAAAGTGAGCGTTTATAAAAACGATGGGACTATTATAGTAATAATTGCAGCATATTACTATGATGGCTACAACTGCTGGTCAAACATAAAAAAAAATCCAAAAAAGTCAAGCACAGCATCTCAAAAACTATAGATTTACCTCAAAATAATTGTAATTATTAAAACTGAATTGTATTCTTCACTATATAGTAAACAGAAGCGAATTATTTAGCAAAAAAAATACTTCTTGCAAACATAACCTAAAAATTAAATATCGTTTTTATTACTTTTAATCTACTTCTCATTACTTCAAAAAATGTATTTAATACATTTAATCTACATTCCATTACCTCTATATGTCATTATTTTAAAAAACAGTATTTAATACGTAAAATCTACGTCTCATTAGTTCAAAACTTTGACGTCTGTTATTGTACATTTGATCTACTAAAAAATAACATAACCTTAAAATAATGACAGTTTTTGTCTACGAAGATTAAAATATTATCTGTGAATAATTTAACTAAAATAGAATAAAAAGTGTGAAAATGACAGATTTAAAGAAAGACCTAGATGAGTATTTGTTATTACAAAGCGATCAGAAAAAGAATTTTAAAATAACAATGCCCACGATGCAGACAACAAAATTGACAAATTGGTTCAAAAAGGAACCCATTGATGAAACTACTTCATGGTATGATGAAACTAAAAAAGAATGCTGCCCAAGTTTGGTAAGTAATTTAAATTATATGTTTGGTGATCTCATTTGTTACATTTCTGTGATATAATCTGCTTATTATTTGATTTAATAGTCTAATAGTTTATTAAAGTACTAGTTTCATAACACCAGTTTTTAGCGCACGAGTACAAGTTTAGAAAACGAGCCGCTTGCGGCGGGTTCTAGAGTACTAGTGCGAGTCTTTTGTCCTGAATTGTCAACCCAAAATAAAAAAAAATTGTTACAGTCCAGTATGGTATAAAACCGATTTCAAAAAAATATATTTCAAATTATCCAGACTGGATAAAACTTTGCCATAGCAAGAACTGCAGTCCTTCAAATTTTGAGACTTGAATAAAATAAAAATATATATTTTTTGTTTTTAGTCAAGGTTTCAACGAATAGCCCTTTTTTGCATCTGCATTGGAATGGGTATTTTATGCTTCAGTTTATCATTGATGTATATTCCAGTTTTATTATTTAAAGCTAGAAAATTTGCTTTATTGTTCACGTTAGGCAGTTTATTTTTTGTAATGAGGTAAGTAAAACATAAACTAAGAAAAAAAAATCAAAATAAGAAACATTGTTTTAACCTCCTTTGACCCCCTTAGTATCCCACCCCAATGGAGCTCTCTACAACTAGAATTATGAAACAAAAGACATCTACCCTATCTCTATGCCATTTGTGCTACACTTTCCAGCCAACCAAATAAATACTGTATTTGTTTTTTATACAACAAATACAGTATTTATTTGGTTGGCCGGAAAGTGTAGCAGTGAGCAGCACAAACGAACATAGCTAATGTGAATCTGTAGAATGATAATTCTACTAAAATTTAGATGACGCCAGTAATTTCTTTAATAAAAATAATATAGTTACACTTTTCGCCTGGCCAAGTAAATATTGTATTTGTTCAACAAAGAACAAATACAGAATTTGTTTGGTTGGGTGGAAGTGGGAGTGAATGTATATCTTCTATCCTTTTTGGGTAGAACTTTTGTCCCTATCTGATCTAACAGGAGAAATCTCCATTTAGAAAAAATTGAGTGTGAATTTTTCTCAAAAAAGAAAAAAAAAATCATAAAAAGATTTTTTTTTAATATTTTTGTCGTTTTTCAAGATAAAGTTTATTAAAAAACTTATTTTTTTGTTTTAATGAACCTACAGGGGAAAGTTCATAATAGCATTTTTATTTTTATTTCAATTGTTTTTAGCTTTTTCTTCTTATGGGGCCCAATGGCCTACCTAAAACACATGTTCTCAAAAGAAAGGTTATTTCTAACCATAACATATGGAGGAACCCTATTTGCAACCCTGTACTGCGCGTTGCATCTCCAAAATACCCCATTTACGGTACTTTTTGCGATGTTGCAAATTATTTCATTGCTCTGGACTGTAATTTCGAATATTCCTGGAGGAACAGCTGGATTGTCCTTTTTTGGGAGTTTGTTTAGGAGATCTGCAGGTTCAGCATTACCGATTTAAAGAATATAGGTACATAAAAACTCCCAAATCCCAAACAGAACTGTTTAGTACTTGTTTAAATACTTACTGGGTGTTTAGTATACTTTTACCATTTTTGCAATAACTTGTAAATGCTTTCATCTATAGTCTTCAAATTTGAGACATTTTACTTCTGATAATGTAAAAACAAGCAAATTAAAAGTCTCTCATTTAAAATCATTACGAAACACGGAAAAAAGCTTAGTTTTGATAAAGTTTTAATAAAGTTAACACCAAAATTGGTATACAAGTGAATTCAGCTGATGTGATAATGCTTCCCAAATCTCATGTCTCTAGATTAAATCATTCCAAAGTTATTTCAATAGTGACAGAAAATACTAAAAAGTATTTAAATGTATACTGAAAACTATTTTTTTCTAGCAAGCTATTAAATGTTGAATTTCATTGTTTTTACTATAATTTTTATAGCATTGGGAACGTTCAAGTTTTACGTAACGCTCCTAGAGGGGGGGGGGTCATTTTGGAGTATTACACCCATGTTAATGGTATAGGAAAATAGCGTTACAGGAAGGGGGTGGTCCAAAATGATCAAAATTTGCGTTACGTAATACTTGAACGTTCCCATTGCTATAATGTTACATTATAGCAATAATGTAAAATTAATATGTTAATGGTTAATGGGAATGTATTACGTAACGCAAAATTTGGCCATTTTTGACCCCCACGCCCCCATGTAACGCGGCGTAACATTTTCAAGAAATGAATGAATATTTTTTAAACGTTTTTTAATAATTCAGTTTAAGATAATGAAAAAAATTGAAAAACATCGGAGGACCCACACTATTATGATGGGTTCACCCATATTTTTTAAAAATGTACAAATTTTCTATGGAAGTAAGTGATTATTATTATATTATGTAAATAAAAGTTAAGAAAAAAACGCATTAAAAGTTTTAAAATCTATAAATGGTTTTAGCTAAAGTCTTTTTTTTTCTTCTTGCTGCTAGATTTATCACAAAATATTTTTTTTATGTTTATATTAATTATTACATTATTTTAAATGCATTCTATGGATCAACCCTAGCAGAAATATTCAGATCTAAATACTGTATTTTTCTATTTTGCGACTCTTATAAGCTCATAATCATAATCAATGTTCTTATAGGCCCATAAGAGGTCTGTACTTTTTGTTCTTTTGGGTTGGCCTATCGCTTGACGTTTTCCGTGCAAATGTCAATGTCGCTTTAAAGTTGAATTTTCTACAAAATTTTCTGTTTGGGCTATTTTTACCATGTTAAAATTGTGGCTTGGTTAATTGCAGTAAAAAAGAGAAGAGATGACTATAAAATACATCAAAATATCATTTGTTCTTAGAATTTTAAACATGGTGTAAACTGTAATGCCAATCCAAAACAAAAATCCCTAAATCAGTCATCAATTTAAATGTAAGTTTTTTTAAATTTTAGAGCAAAATAGAAAACATTGTATAAAGCACTCGTTTCATAACACGTTTTTAGCGCACTAGTAATTTAGAAAACTCGCCGCAAGCGGCTCGTTTGGTCTTTTACTCGTGCGCTAAAAACGTTTGTTATGAAACTAGTACTTTAATATACTATATTCTTGCTATTATTTTAGAAACTTTAAAATCCTTGTATCTACAGCCTTCAAATCCAGCATAGATTGAACTTTAAATAATTTTACAATAATAAGCAATTTTTAAGTCTATTAAAAGTTATTTCAAAATACCAGAAAAAAGTTTTTATTTTTTTTTTTTGACTAAATTACCAAAAATGTAATGTAATCATACCAAATTAGCAAATCTTATGCCTCTAGATAAAAACATACAAAAGTTATTGAAATATTTGCAAAAAAATATTAAATATACCGAAAATTTTTGCTAGGCCTCGGCCTATACTGCCTTTCTAAGCTAAAAAGTCCTATCTGTGTATGTTAAACCTATGTAGATAGGACTTTTCAGCTTAGAACGGCAGTATAGGGTGACTGTTCCAAGATATTTATATTTAATTTTTCAGTATTTTATATTTTTACCTTATGCAGTGTATATAAACCAAAAAATTATTATTAATTATATAATTAAAAGACTGTATTTTATGTACTAAAATAAATATTTAATAATAAATTATTGTCTACATTTAGCTTTTTTTATACTTACAGACTATAGATATATCTACAATAAAAAAGTAATACACATAATATACTTAAAATTTATAACTTTCACTTTTAAAATTACATAGTTTCATGATAAAAAAATAATAAAAAAGAACAATGTTATTATATACCTACTAGGGATTCCAATTCCGAAGATTTTTTCAAAAGAAAGTCCCAAAAGTAATAAAAAATAGAATTTATTTAATTAAATGCCTTTGTAGTTTTAAGATACAATTTTAATTTTGATATATATTTGTGAGTAATAATGAGTTATTTATTAATTAATACCTACTGTTTATAGAGTTACTGTATGTTTAAAATTTTGGGATCGGGATCCCGAAATCTGGAATCCCTGTTTAAATAGGTACCCATTTTTTTCAAATTAAAACATTTTTGAAACTCCCAAATTATCATACGAGTTTCGAAAATTAGTAATTTCAAAAAACGGGGTAGATAGATCTCTAGGTATATTTACAATAACTAAAAATGTTAAATATTAACATTACATTAAAAATTTAATAGTCAAATTGACTGCTATGTGTACTGACGTCATCACCAAATAGCACCTAAAAACCGCCGTATTTTACATTTAACTTATTTTACCATGGTAATTACGGGTGGAAAGACCCGTTATTTAAAACAGACCGAAAAATCATTTTTTTTTGTATTTTCAGCTTAAGAATGTCATAAAACGTCCAGAAATGTGAAAAAGTGGGCGTTAAAAGAAGTCTGTCTGTCTGTATGTAAACCTTATAAATATGGAACGGTATGTCCGACTTTGTCGTATTTGAAAAAATCTTTCACCAAACGGTTCAGTACCTTTACTGTTTGCGTTTCATCAAATATGGTTAACATTACCGTAGGGCAAGGCTGGCAAAATGGACAAAAACTATAATTTTTAGCGATATTCACTTATTATTTATAGTAGAACAATTTTTTTGCATAACTGAAAATAATGTTTAAGCCCTACAAAAACATATCACGGAGCACTTCTGAGGGGTGTTTTCCGAACTTGCGGTGAACTTTAGTTTTTTTTTTATATTCTTGTTACTTATGTAGTAACCTCCGATTTAAGAGCAAAATTAAAAAAGTCTATCGGTTACTTTTTTTTTAATTTAGATTTTTTGTATAAAAATCTGCACCTATTTAATTATTTGGCTACATCTCAGCTATTTCTAATTATAATAAAAACTAGATGAAACGTTGCAAGCACCCTGACAAAACATCGGCACTATTGTACACTAGAGCCATCTAGTTTGCAAATTTCAAACTAGGTTTTTGTTTGATTTTAAATTCTGTATCTTTAAAACATTATATTCTAGCAAAAAACTGTATATAACATTTTTTATAGGGCTTAAAAAGAGCTTTTATTTAAAATATAATTTTTTGAAATCGGGATATAAATATGTGAGATATGCTAAAAAAACCTTTTACTGCATTAAACGCCAATATCTCGAAAACAATGCGTTTTAGGAAAACGTTGTTTATAACATTTTTTGACCAATTTAAAATTATCTTTTATATAAGTGCTAAATTAACCAAATACAATAATAATTGCGTTAATTATAAACAAAAAACGCTAAAAATAGGAGTTTTACCCTATTTTTACCCCCTTACCCCCAATCGTTTACCCCCAAAATCTAATCAGCTCTTCGGAATACGATAAGAAACAATATACAAAAAACCGCAAATCGATATCTCATGTAGAAATGGAGTTAGAGAGTTTACACCCAGACAGACAGACAGACGGACGCAAAAATTTGTTTTACTGATTTCGACTCAAAATGGTATAAAACGTCGAGAAATGTAAAAAAACATGGTCAAAGATTTTGACTTTTCGGCGAAGATTTCAATACATCGGCACTCTTAGTAGCACTAAGTGCCGATGTAATATTATTAAAAATAAAATAAAGAGTGCTTAATTTTCTACAAAAAAAGTAAATACAATTTAATTATATCTTTTGCCGTTTTGTCACAATACGTGATTAAAGTTTGGACTTTATAACAAAAAAGTATTAATAAAATCTGGGGTCTGGGAGAGGTCTTACCCAAATTTTAATTATTGGGCCCTGCTTGCATTGTTGCTCACAATTTGTGAGTCAAAAATATAATCATACCTCAGATCAATCAATCAATTTTAGATATTGCTTTTTAGTCTCAATATCTAAAATCTAAGGTAAGTAAAATTCAAAAATGGGATATGTTAACATCGCCATAAAAAATGTCAGTTTGAATCTTTCTTCTGATTTCTCGCAATCACAACCCAACCCTCATTATTCCTGTTGTTACTGGAATTCTGTCTGTCCTGCTGATCCATTTGTTTGATCAGCATCAGGGAGTCCACTTCTTCCTGCAGCCTTCTTATGTTCTCTTTTCTCTGTTCTTCGTCGTCTTCTTCGTCTCGTAGACTTTTTTGTAGTTGGTTTCTTCTTTGCTCTAAAAGGGCTTGTTCTGTTTGAGTCTAAAATAAATAAATAAATATTAACCTATTTTAGATTTTAAGCTTTCACGGCCATTAAGATATAAAGAACTTTCACTTTCGGGTTTAGACCGTGTTAATGGATTTTCACTTTCCGACGTTTCGTCTCTTACTACTAGAGACATCTTCAGGGATTAATCTGAAACTAAGTTTCGAATCAACTTGTGTCACTATTTATGACGAGTTGTGGTTATTCACCCGTGACGAGGTTTTTCCTATCAAAGACTTCCATATTGCAGGTAAGTGGTAACCAGTGTCCCGATTGATATTGTTAGGATGCTTGATGATTTCTATCGATTCCCGTATCTTCCTTGGCATTTTTCTCTTTTCTGTTAATATTTGTTTTGTTTCAGACAAATTGATTTTATGACCTGTTTCATGTACATGTTCGGCTACTGCCGATAAGGAAATTTGTTTCTTTCTTATATTGCGCTCATGCTCTTGAAGTCTTGTAGAAATTTTTCTCTTAGTTTCACCTATGTAAACCGTACCACAGGAGCAGGGTATTTTATATACGCCTTCTGAACTCAGGGGTATTTTGTCTTTTGTTGAAGTCAAACATTGACCTAATTTTTGGTTGGACCGAAATATAGGCTTAATATTTGACTTCTTCAAAAGTTTACCTATTTTATCCTTGATACCGCTTACATAGGGAAGTATAACTTGTGTCTGTCTGTCATTGTCACTATTGTCCTGTTGTTTGGGTCTGGGATTTCTGTATTTGTTTATGGTCTTATTAATGTCTTTTTTGGTATAACCGTTCATGGTCAAGGCTTTGGTTAGTTTAAGGAGCTCTGTGTCTAGGGAATTCTTGTCTGAAATCATGAAAGCCCTATGAACAAGTGAATTAACTACCGAGCGTTTTTGAGAGGGATGGTGATGTGAAAATGCGTTTAGGTATCTGTCAGTGTGGGTTTTCTTCCTGTATACCGAGTCCTATTGAGCCATTTTCCGTTTTGTAAACCAAAACGTCCAAAAAGGGAAGTGATCCGTTGTTCTCAATTTCCATCGTAAACCGTATAGATTTATGTTGGGAATTGAGGTGATTTAGAAAACCTTGAAGGCTTTCCATGCCATGGGGCCAAATAGCATAGACATCGTCTACGTATCTGCGCCAAATTTTAGGTTTTAATGGAAATGACTCAATAGCTTTTTTCTCGAAGTATTCCATGAAAGCATTGGCCGCAATATAAGAAAGAAACAAATTTCCTTATCGGCAGTAGCCGAACATGTACATGAAACAGGTCATAAAATCAATTTGTCTGAAACAAAACAAATATTAACAGAAAAGAGAAAAATGCCAAGGAAGATACGGCAATCGATAGAAATCATCAAGCATCCTAACAATATCAATCGGGACACTGGTTACCACTTACCTGCAATATGGAAGTCTTTGATAGGAAAAACCTCGTCACGGGTGAATAACCACAACTCGTCATAAATAGTGACACAAGTTGATTCGAAACTTAGTTTCAGATTAATCCCTGAAGATGTCTCTAGTAGTAAGAGACGAAACGTCGGAAAGTGAAAATCCATTAACACGGTCTAAACCCGAAAGTGAAAGTTCTTTATAAATATTAACCTTTTCATGCGATTTTTATGACGTTCAACGTGGAAAAAGACCTCAGTGTTAGAAATAAAGGGTAAAACTTATATGATATTTAGTTAGTAGTATTGTTTAAAGTATTATGGCGGACCGTGTTGCCCACGTGTAAGTTGTAGTAAAGAAAGTTCATTTTTTTCGATGAAAAGTAGGTATTTACCTTAACTTTTATTTTTTAATTAATACTTTATTATTAATAGGAGGATCTAGACTAATATTTTACCTAATATACTGAATATTTTGTTAATTATTCTGAATAATTGCCACCTTTTAATATATTATTAAGTATTAAAATTTTATGATTTCATTCAGTGGTGTCACTCAGAGTTAACTGGTTCGGGGTTAACTGGGCATGGTCAAAATCACTTATGTTAATATTAATTAGTTTGGGGTTAATTTGGCCATGTCCAGTTAACCCCGGACCAATTAATCCTGAGACATATCTAATATTTAACATATTATGTTGTCTATTTTTATGTTAGAATTAAATTTCATTTGATTTTAAATCGTTTTTATTTACAATAATTACAATACAATATATTTTTGTTAGTGGACCAGTTAACCCTGAGTAGTAGTCCAGTAGTCCCTGGCCTATGGGGTTAACTGGTCCAGCGGGGTTAACTGCTTTACCGTTAATAACTTTTTTTATATAAATAATATTTGTCTGAAGTTTTAATATGTTAATAGTAATAATCTATTTTTTGCTATAGAAAATATTTGAAAATTGTTTACAGGTGTTTCAAAAACTCGATATGAAAAAAAGCTGCCCAGTTAACCCCGACTTCCCCTATCGACTTGTAAATTTCAAAACCTTGTATCTCAAAAAATTAATTTTCGGTTCCTTGTACTAATCAACTCTGTTTTAGTAGTACTCTTTAAATAAAAACAGTTGCGAATGAAATAGTATACAGGTCTCCGGGAAAATGGTACTTTTCCTCGACCTTTAATCTACTATTTCTTACCTTAAAAAGTTCTTTGGCCATTTGTTTATATTCCTCATGCAGCTGAACGGACGCAGGGTCGGAGTAGTCCGGCGTGACGGGTCGCAGGGGCGGATCCAGGGAGTTTAGTAGATCGGAAATGTCTAATTCTATGTTATTATGAAGATGAGATCCTTCTGCCGAAGTTTCAATACTAGCTTGTAGGGTATTTGTGGCACCTGCAAATAAAGAAACCAAAATTATATTTTTTTTTACTTGATTTGGGTTATGCAATAGTAAAAATTCAATATACCGGGTGTTTCAGGAAGGTGGTTCACCCCCCTTAACTTTTTACTTTTTTAGGTAGGATCTTGAAATGTAAAAAAGCTATATTATGTATAATTTGATATTTTTTGACATAGTTTTTTGGCACTTCCGGTTTTGGCGAAAATGAATCGTACTTTCGATTTTTAAATGGAACACCCTGTATATTTTTACATATTTTGATTCAGAAATCAATTCTGAGAACAAGCATGTGTCACTTGTCAAATTTTGACATGTCGATTATGGCTTTAAAACTGGCACTAGTTCTCAATAAATCGTCAAAATACAATCACAGTGGTGGAAATTCATACAGTGCGGTCCAAAAGTCACCCCCCTTTTAACTTTTGAACGAGTTGAGATATCGACTTCAAATTTAGAACTCTTAAATAAGACAATTTAAACTATCTTTTAGCATATATTTGATATTTTCCGCTCTTAAAATGTGGGCAGGGGGGCATGGGGGGACATTTTTTTAAATGGAAAGGGGGTCGTGTGATACATCATTTTAAAAGTTCCAAATTTGAAGTCGATATCTCAACTGGTTCAAAAGTTAAGAGGGGGGGGGTGACTTTTGGACCGCTCTGTATATCAGATAAATTCCAAAGTCATTGCGTTTGTCTTAATTTTTATATATTAATAATAACAATGAATAGGGGTCTTTACCTAATAACAATAATTATTATTATTATTCTTATTATTATAAAAATAAAAACGCAGTATAAATATCGCTTTTTCAGCATTTTTCTATGGTGACCTACCAAATTACGAAATAATCAAGAATTAATAATTACTTCCCTGTATATATTTATCTTTTCAACGCTCATATTAATATTAATTAATATTTTCGACGCTTCAATGTTAACGTTAACGCACAAGCGCCAAAATAATTTCATTACGGATTATTCGGATTTCAGCACTCAACATTAAAACATAACAATTGGCGCTGTAATAGCGCTTTTATTAACCGTTTTGGCGCCAGAATAAAACTAATTTGGCAAAAAAAGATACCGAAGTTTGGTTATTTTACTGAAATGCTTTTCTTGGGATTTGGAACCTCTTCGAGTCGAAATTTGCAATTTTTGCTTTTTTCTTTTCAAATTTTTGTAAAGGCATTGAGCTGTTCTTTTTTCATAAAATTTAGTAGTCGGGAAAATGGAGAAAATTGAAAGCGATTACGTTTTTTTTATTTCATTTTTATAAATTTCCGCGCTAGGGGTAAAGCTTTTTCATAGTTGAGAAATTTTAAATTTCCCAACTACAGGTTAAAAAACTCATATTTCAAATATATCACGAAAATACTTTAGAATGCGATTTTCGATGGTCAGACGGTCGGACCGACGGACAAGCGGGAGCAATTAGGTTCTACGGAACTCAAAAAAGTGTGAAATGAATTAAAATAGTTTTCAACATCTGCACAATATTCAGGAAATTATAATTAACAATTTATTTTTATATGTCAGTTAAAATGCAGTTAAAAGTTGTTTTCGCTTTTTACTTCCTCGTCATATTTATTTTCTAGAAAAACATTTTCAAAAGCTTCAAGACACATGATTCTCGGAAAAGCAGAAAAAAGATATTGCTTTTGTATCTTTGTATTGTATATCTTTTTCGTAAATCATTCGTATTATGAATTGTATTATGTACTTTTATGTATCTGTAATGGTAAATAATAGTTATTTATGGTACTAGTAAAGTAAGATATTGCCTATGGGAAATTAACCTGCGAGGCGTCAGCCAAGCAGGTTAATTTTCGAGAGGGCAATATCGGTTTACCCATGAGTGCCATACAAGGTTTTATCCAATAAATAGCTTAGGAATTCATATTTTTATTAAAAATTTTAATGACATTTACAAGAAAATAATTTGACAAGTGACAGTTGAGTGGGTAAAATAAATAATTATCCACTCAATAAAGTAAAAGCCACGCGGGGGTTATTATTTAGTTTATCTATCTAAAATAAAGCTGGTAATTGTCTTATTATCTGTATGTATTGGATAAATAAATATTATTATACTATTCACAGCGCCTGCGATAGAATAGTATTATACGGTAGTTTTGAATTTTCAAAACTTTCTAAAATTCTTGGAAACAAATCTGTTTCATGAAAAAATAAGAAACTTTTTTTTGTCCGTCTCTCCGTCTGTCCAATGTCACGATTTTTGTAGACACGGTAACTCAAGAACGAATAACCCGATCGACTTGAAATTTTCAGGAAAAATCCAGTTCTATGAGGGGAAGATCCCTAATGTTTTTGAAAGTATTCCCCCTAAAAACAAAAATGTTATGGAGGGTTAAACTTTTAAAAATCGGAAACAGGTAAGGATCAATTCTACCAATTTTAAAAGTATTCCCCTCAAAAATAAAAAACTTTAATTTTTGATTTTTTTCCAATTATTTTTTGTTTTTGGCAAAAAATAGGTTTTTCTTGAACTTTTTTTTAATTTTTTTTCAAAAAATGTTGGTTTAAAAAAATCATATTAAAAAAAACGAAGATTTTTTTTTTTTTGAAAATATATATAAAAACCCGATAAACTTATAAAAATCTATTCAAAATAGTTTATTTTCGTAGGATAATGTTTGTTGAATGCTCTAAAATAAAAAAAAATAAATGTATTGAACTTAAAAAACTCGAAAATTTGACAGTTCACAAAAAGGAAAGATACAAATTTACTTTGCAATTTAAAATTTTGGTGAATGAGCCACATCCTTTTTTAAACTGTTTAGTGAGCAAAAAGCCTAAAATGACATCTGTTTTGTCTTGCCCACTACAATTTGAGCTAAAAAGAATCACATCCGAGAAGTTTGGTTAAGTAACATATAACCCAAATTTCAAGTCTTTAGCTCAAAGAGTTTTTTGTTTTGATCCTTTTTCAATTTTTGCCTTTTATGATAAGAAAATACATTGTTAGCATCTTAACTGCAAATTTTTTTAAAAAATACAAATAATTTAACCCACAAGAACCCTGATCATGAATTTATTAGTTTTAGTAATTTATTATTACTAAAAGTAATAAATTTTAGTAGTCCTACTTTACCAAATAAGCAGGTAAAATAATTCTGATTCATAATAATTATTTTAAAATGTTTTTATATCTTTTTAAGGAAAAGAAAAAAAAATGGAAAATAATAAAAGCCAAAATTAAGTCATAATATTTTCATCATGTGTTTACATAAAATCTGACTCATTACAATAATTTTAAAATGTTTTTATGATAAATTTTCAGGACTTTGACGGAATAAAACTTTTTTAGGACTGGCCACCTGCAGAAAACACTTTTGATAAATTCATAAAAAAAAAGCGCACACTGATAAAACAGTTTATTTGTGTCAACTAAATATTTGGTTCTTTTTGTTATTTTAAGAGTTCTTATGGAAATAAAATAAAACCCATGAACGTTTTTTTAACAAGTTTTTCAGGATTTTCACTTTTTTTCACAAGAAGCCACCTGCTGAAAACACTGAAAAATCGCGCACCGCGTTAGAAAATTATTTCCGGTCGCTCACAATATGTCGATGGCTAAAACTCAAAAAAGGCCAGCTCCAAATCAAACCGCCCCGGGTTCGATTCACGGAAAGAGGTATTTATTATTTCTTTTTAATATTTTAAAAGTTTTTATTTAAACAAGTAAATCCCATGACTACCTAGTTTTTAAGTAACAGATACATTTAATTTTCTATTAGTATTAGCCGTGAAGCCCCTTAAGCGTACGGGACAGCCAGATATTATTCTGTTGATACATTTTTAAAGGATAATGGTATAAACTTGAAACCTGAATTATTGTTTGGGTAAATTACACGAACTCCGTTAAACACATAAAAGCAAAAAATACATTCAAAATATGGATTCAAAAACCGAATAGAATATTCTATAACTAGTATGGAATAGACAATATTCCGCGCGACCGGAAAGTTTGTCATACGAGCCGATAGGCGAGTATGACGGTCCCGCGAGCGCGGAATGACTATTCCATACGTGTTGTGGACTATACTTTTTCTTCGACTGCAAATATGAAACACTGTATGGCTTGAAACTGCGGACAAGGTTTAAAACAATGTTTTTTGTGACTTGACATTGTAAATGCAACAAAACACATATTTTTAAATAAAGCAATTAATGTTATTTAATAATTTTATCAAATCAGTACTTAAAAAAGATTTATTTAATTTTAGCACATATTTACAAATATTAATGCAAAAATTGAAGTTTATGTCAGATTGTTGTGATAGATATCAGGTTTAAATATTTAACAATAGATGGAGCAGTTTTAATATTTTGAACTAAATTGATAAAAAACTGGTCAAATATTAAGAAAAACTAATAAAATTTATATAATTATAACGCAAAACTTTAAATTGCATTAAATTATTCAATATTTCATGGTAAAATATATATATTTTTGCTAATTTTGCTACAGTTTTCTTTACTTTTATAAACAAGTGATGGCACATGTGCTCATTCTAACACTTGATACGGAATATTCATATCGTATCTAAAGCTAGAATGGATTCATTCTGTGTTTGAAAAGTGTGTGTATTTGTTTACATTCTAAAGCAGTCGTAGAAAAAAGCCTTTTTTATTTTTACAAAATTTTGAGTTATACTAACCACTTTCAGTCTTGCATTCTTTATAAATAATCCATTTTCTGTGCAACTCGTGAGAGGTATAAATCTCAGCCGACATTTTTTAACACAAAATATAAAACAAGCACATAAAAAAAAATCACAAAAAAAACTTAAAAAATAAGTCAAAATCAAGTCATATTTTCACATCACCAAATAAATCACACAAAGTTTACATAAAATCTGACTCATTATAACAATTTTGAAATGTTTTGTTAATAAATTTTTCAGGATTTTCACTTTTTTTCAAGAGAAGCCACCTGCTGATAACTCTTTTAGTAAAAAATCGCGCACTGCGTTTGAAAAATGTTCCTGGTCGCTCACAATATGTCAATGACTAACGAACTACATGCAACAATCAAAAAACGCGGATAGACGCGCCTGCGTCACTCGTCAGGAATTACAATTTATTTTTACTACAATTTTCCTCAGACAGAAATAGAATAATTGAGCTTTCCCGTAAGTTAACGGAGATACGAAAACTTTGGCTAAAGTAGAAAAGTAATTCCTTTGCATTTATATACAAAAGGGGTAATTTCCGTGAAAAAATCTGCTTGTCCCTCCGTCTGTTTTCCCGGGAAAATTTGTGACCACTATCACTCGAGAACGTTTTGAGCTAAAGACTTCAACTTTGGAACCTAGATTCCTTATTAAAAGTTCTTGTCTGGGATTGTTTTGGATAAAAATTGGGGTGGTCAAAGGGTATAAAAACTATTTACGGGTGGAAACATCCAAAAATCAATTTTTTTTGCATTTTCGAATGTCATGAAATTGATGTTTTTAAATAAATTTATATCTAATAATTGTCTCGTCAAAAAAAAAAAAAGTAATGAATCCATGAAAAACGAAAACAAGAAAATTGTTAATAAACTTAAAATTTTACCGTTAGTTTAAAATACATAAGAAGACTTCCACCGGTCTAGAAAAGGTACCACATTTTTTAATTTTGTTTTATTTTTTTTTATTTTCATTTTTTGAAAAAAGAAATTAAGTACCTGTTTGGAAATACGAACTTTTTTTAATAAAAAAATATCTTTTAGTTCCTTTTCGTTTACATCTTCTTTTGTGTTAAAACAAGGACAAGGTGTCTGTTTTTAGCTTCTAGCCACTCTTCTGACTCACCGTAATGAATATAGAGTCGCGACGATCTGGCGAGCAGGAAAAGACGCGTCGCTTTTTGTTTTGCATTTTTAGTAACGTTAAGAAAGTTTTAGTTTAGACTAAATAAAACTATTTAGTAAAAACATAAATTTGCGCAAAGCTTAAACTATAAATTCTCTTCTTCATAGAAAAATAGAAATGCTTAAACCATTTGGCATCTGCCATCTGGCATGGTGGACATAATTTAACCATCCGGCATGCTTTAACTATCTGGCATGCTAGGCATACTTTAACCATCTGACATGCAAGAAAAGCTTTGACCATCTGGCATGCTAGGCATGCTTTATGCATCTGGCATGCTTTAATCGTCATATTTTAACCATCTGGCATGGTAGACATGCCTTAACTATCTGGCATGCTAGGCATGCTTTAACCATCTGGCATGCTAAATAAGCTTTAACCATCTGGCATGCTGGACATGCTTTAACCATCTGGAATGCTGGGTATGCTTTAACCATCTGGCATGCTAGATATTATCTAAAGCTTAAAGCTTTAACCATCTGGCATGCTGGGCATCCTTTAAGCATCTGGCATGCTTTAACCATCGACATATTTTAACCATCTGGTATGGTAGACATAATTTAACCATTGGAATACTTTAACCATCCGGTATGCTAGGCATGCTTTAACTATCTGGCATGCTAGGCATGCTTTAACCATCTGGCATGCTGGACATGCTTTAACCATCTGGAATGCTGGGGAAGGTTTAAGTATCTGGAATTCTTTAACCATCGACACACTTTAACTGTGAACCCCGCACTGAACTAAACTAAACTAAACTAAACCATCTGGCATGGTAGACATAATTTAACCAATGTAAATCTTTAACCATCCGGCATGCTAGATATGTCTTAACTATCTGGCATGCTAAATAAGCTTTAACCATTTGGCATGCTGGACATGCTTTAACCATCTGGAATGCTGGGTATGCTTTAGGCATCTGGCATTCTTTAACCATGGACACACTTTAACTATTTGGGATGCTTTAACCACCCAGCATGCTTTAACCATCTGGCATGCTAGATATTATCTAAAGCTTATAGCTTTAACCATCTGGCATGCTATACATGCTTTAAGCATCTGGCATGCTTTAACCATCGACACACTTTAACTATTTGGGATGCTTTAACCACCCAGCATGCTTTAACGATCTGGCATGCTAGATATTATCTAAAGCTTTAACCATCTGGCATGCTTTAACCGTCTGACATTCTAAACATAGTTTAACCATCTGGCATGCTAGGCATGCTTTAACCATCTGGCATGCTAGACATGCTTTGGCCATCGGTCATGCTAGACATGCTTTAGTAATTTAGCATGCTTTAACAAACATGCGGCATGCTATAAATGCTTTAACCACCCGTCCAGAGGCTCGCATAACGAACCATAATACATAACATACGATGCCGTGATTGGCTTAATGTGCCGTCATATGTCTTGTGCGCAGGCTTATTAAGTTATGCTCATGGTTATGCGAGCCTGTGTGTGGTGCCTTAACCATCAATGTATTATATGAACAGTAGACTAACCATGATCTCTCATTCATACTATGATTTTTAGAGTAGCATGCTTGTTTTTTTTGTATCTGTAAAATTGAAACTGGTATCTCTAAAAATCCAATTATTTGGAAAATGTTGGCACAGAATACTGTTGGCAGTTTACGCACCAGTGAAAAACTAGTCATCTATAAGAGTTGCAAATTTATAAATGTTTACGTTCCGTCACTCGTAAAATCGTTATTTAAACATCATTTATTAATTTGCTGATGATAAATGCCTCCGGCCTTGCATGTCTTTAACCCTGCAGTTTTCCGAAATTTACACGTCAAGGCTCAAAACTACGCGTAATATACGCTAAAGAAAATACCGGGAAAAAGTTTTTCGCGCGTCATTCATATTTTTCCGCAAGAACTTAAAGAAACAATACGATTTTTTTTATTATAAGGAAAAATAATAGTTCATTAACTGAATATTTCATAGTCTTCCGCCTAAGAGTGTGGATGAAAAAAAATCTGCTTTGATAAAAAGGTGCCCCCCTTTATATTGAAGCTTAGTACCAAATTCCAAAAACCTATCTTATACGGTTTCTGAGATATCGACTTTTAACCGTTTAAATAACCCACCCGGTATGCAGTGTGGCACTTAAATTTAATTTTTTAAGCATCACCGCAAACATTTTCAAAAAAATGTATATACATCATTTAGAGGACACTATAAGATTTATAAATATTCAACTTTCGACGCTTCATGATTTTTTCCGTTTTTTTTGTTGATATTTTTTACCTGTGACCTGTGAAAAAATATTAAACACACTTCTAAAATAGCTAAAAACTTTGATTTGGTATTTTAATGTAGTATGGCCCCCATGTCCCCACTAAATCCGCCCATGTGCATGGAGTATCCATCCACTACCCCAGGAAAAATCTGAAAAGTAACCTTCGACCCCCCCAAATTGGGGAAACATGATTAAACGATTTTAGAATAGCTAGAAACTTGAAATTTGGTGAACAGGAACAGAAACAATTCGAAACTTACCCTCCGACCCCCCACCCCCCAAAAAAATCTATAAATTGAAGAAAAATCTAAAAAATGTGTAGTTATTTCAATACTTGCGTATTTTAGAATTCTAATTTTGGAGGTGGGGGGTTGGAGGGTAAGTTTGGGAATACTCCATGTACAAGTCGAATTTTAAGTTTCTAGCTATTCTGGAAGTGGGTCTTTAAACCCGAACCATACATACATACATCCTGACAAAGGTTTTTTCTCTGTTATAAAGAAAATAAAAAAAATGGGTGGCTGGTAGCTAAGGTAGAAGTTAGAACCCCATGAATCGAACCCATTTTAATTATTTTTTAAATATAAAGCTATTTTTGCGAGTATTTTGTTCCAATTATTTTATAATTAAATGATCAACCCTTAACTTAAGGGTAGGTGAATTTATTTCTTTTTTAAATCAAAAGATAGAATTTTCTGAGGTCTTTCAAATGACGTATCAGAAGCTGGGGGTTCTCTATTTAGATTTTAATGTTGGGAAAGCTGGGGGTTTGGGGCTGAGAGATAGAATCCCCAAAACTATATATCTAAGTTTCCCCCTCGAAAATTCGTGCCCAATTATTGACAGTCTTTGTTTGGCTGTTTATCATTTTACACTTGTTTTTTCACCCTCGATATAAGGATATAGCTTAGGGGATGTCCATATATTATGTAACGCGCCTAGGGGGGGGGGGGGGGGTCAGAGAAATTGTTACAGTTTGTGACAGGGGGGTCTAGGTAAACGTTACGTAACGGAATTTAATAAATTTAATGTTTATTTTCTAAGCTTGGCAGATGTATTTTTATTTCAACATAAATTACTATTTATCCCATAATTCCGTTTTTCACAGAAAAATTGACGAAACTATGCATATTTAAATAATATTGTAATCAGTAATATTAAAAAAAAATCTTACGGCCCTGTTCTTGCGTGATCTTGCCGATGAATCATCGGTGATGATACATTTTCGCGCGGAATGTGTACTCACAGAACACCAATGTGTGAACTATTTTGTGTACCTGTGCATAAACAATATACGTGTTATATGTGACACTCAGTGTAAAAAGAGGTACCTAGTATTTTTTCCCTGTGTGACATTGATTATGAATATTTTTTTAAAGTTTGAGTGATTTTTTCGGCAAAGGGGGGAGGGGGGTTGAAAAATTGCGTTACGTAATATATGTACAGCCCCTTAACAAATCTTCACGGCTTATTCTAAAACGTGTGCATAATTTTCCGAAAAGTCAACGATCTATAATGTTTCGTACCAGCCAGCTTCTCTATAATATCTTTTGCACACGGTCTTAACATAAACATTTTCAGTCCAGGTCATAACATTTTTCTTAATGTCATCTTGTTCGGTTTATATTTTGCATCTCGCTGAGTCATCAAGTTGGCCTAGATACGAGGAAATACTTTGTGTGTAAGCTCTAGGAAATGCTGTTTCTAAGCAGGGACGACGCGATGGGGGGTAGGGAGGGACACCACCCCCCAACTACGCTACAAGCCCCCTTAACACGTTCACGTTGCATTAGCTTTAATCGGAGCGTTTTTGCTTTTACCTCCTCCTTTCGTGCTAGGTTTCTGACCGTGTGTCAGACTACAAAATGCGGTACCAGCGGTTTATTCAAATTTAAAATTATAACTGCTATTTTAAGTCTAATTTGATTGGACTTTTTGATGAGTCATCGCCCAATTGGCCTAGATATGAGGAAACATCGCACGCTCTAGGAAATCGTCTAAGAAAAACCGTGTTAGTTTGTTTATTTGTCAGATGTCGGGCCAAAAATAATAAATTTCTTTTCAGCAGATCTATTGCAATATAATGCAACATGAGTTATTATGCAACTGTGTGGCATTTTTAAAATGAATAAATTCTGTAACTCTGAAAATATATTTTTCTACAACTGCTTTAGAATGTAAGCAAATACACACACTTTTCAAACACAGAACGAATCCATTCTAGCACCAGATACGATATAAATATCAAGTGTTAGAATGAATACATGTAGTGCCATCTCTTGTTTATAAAATTAAAGAAAACTGTAGCAAAATTAGCAAAAATATATTAATATTACCATGAAATATTGAATAATTTAATGCAATTTAAAGTTTTGCGTTAAAATTACATAAAGTTTATTAGTTTTTCTTAATATTTGACCAGTTTTTTATCAATTTAGTTCAAAAAATTAAAACTGCTCCATCTATTGTTAAATATTTAAACCTGATATCTGACACAACCATCTGACATAACCTTCAATTTTTGCATTATAATTTGTAAATATGTGCTAAAATTAAATAAAAATCATTTTTAAGTACTGATTTGATAAAATTATTAGATAACATTAATTGCTTTATTTAAAAATATGTGTTTTGTTGCATTTACAATGTCAAGTCACAAAAAACATTGTTTTTAACCATGTCCGCAGTTTAAAGCCATACAGTGTTTCATATTTGCAGTCGAAGAAAAAGTATAGTCTACAACACGTATGGAATAGTCATTCCGCGCTCGCGGGACCGTCATACTCGCCTACCGGCTCGTATGACAAACTTTCCGCTCTCGCGGAATATTGTCTGTTCCATACTAGTTATAGAATATACTGTTTTAGAAAACCTCCTCGGATAGGACGATTTTTGTTTTAAGTAATATAGGAAATCCGGGAAAAAATCTGTCTGGAAAATTTATGACCACGATAAGTCAAAAACGCGATGAGCTAAAGACTCCCAAGTTCTCAGCTGAAATTGTTTTTGGGACAATAATAGAAACTACAGGGAAAAGTATTCTTTTTTAGTAGCAGTAAAAATATTTAGAATATTACCACTAAAAGCAAAAAATATATACAAAACTTTTGGAACAATTTTTCCATATATCACAAAAACAAGCCGTATTTGACCTTATCAGAATACTTTTGGCACGCTTCGTGCTCCCAGAAATTCTTTCATGTTCAGTCACTTTTAATTCGCTTGTTGATCTTTTTTAAAATACTGATGATTCGTCCCTAACGAATCTAGCAATCAAGCCAACATTTGCTTAATAGTGCGACAACTGGGCATGCCCATAGTTACCGGTGTGACAGTGTGACACACTATTTTTTTCTGTAACCTGCACACAGTTGTCCCTAAGTTTATTTGGGTGGAAAAAAAATTAATGGAGCTCTCTACAACTAAAATTATGAAACAAAAGACGTCTACCCTATCTTTATCTCACTTTCCAGCCAACCAAATAAATACTGTATTTGTTTTTCATACAACAAATACAGTATTTATTTGGTTGGCCGGAAAGTGTAGCACTGAGCGGCACGAACGAACATAGCTAATGTGAATCTGTAGAATAAGATAATTCTACTAAAATTTAGATGGCGCCAGTAATTTATTTAATTAAAATAATAGTTACACTTTTCGCCCGGCCAAGTAAATATTGTATTTGTTCAACAAAGAAAAAATACAGAATTTGTTTGGTTGGGTGGAAGTGGGAGTGTATGTATGGTTTCTATCTTTTTTGGGTAGAACTTTTGTCCCTGTCTAATCTAACGGGAGAAATCGCCATTAAGGTTGGATCCTTGTAGTAATCGGAGATAATATATCTACCAACAGTCAAATCCAAAAAAATCGCTTTTGGGAAAAAAATGTTAACACTTTTTTGAGAAAACTATTCGAGTGAATTTCGATAGTATTTTTGACGCAGATTCCAAATATATTTTTAAAATTAACTATTCAGGGAAAAAAAAACGTACAAAAATAAATCAAACATTAAATTTTGGGTACTTTAACCATTTGTGTATCTTTGATTTCAGCAAATGTAAGACTCTAAAGTAATGTTGAAGAAATTCTGTTTTTTCTAGTCAATAAAAACCATATAAGAATTTTAAATTCAAATAACAAATAATTATTTAATATTAATTCATAAATTATACTTAATAAAACAGGTTTACAAAAAAAAAGTCAGGACTATTTGACCGGACCATGGTATTCCTAGGTATTTTGGCGCCCTGAATCAGATCCGGGGGTCAGTTTTGCCCCATCAGGTCAGAAAAACGAGATTTCAAGGTAATTTGGAGGTCAAAATGGTGATTTTTTGGGAGCGGCCCCGGGACAACATCTCAACGTTCAGAAAGACCTACACAGTTACCCGTGAAGTTAACAGGTCGCTTGAGATATTGTCGCGGGGCGCTCCCAAAAAATCACCATTTTGACCTCAAATGACCTTGAAATCTCGTTTTCCTGACGTGATGGGGCAAAACTGACCCCGGGATCTGATTCAGGGCGCCAAAATACCTAGGAGTACCATGGTCCGGTCAAATACTCTTTACTTTTTTTTTTGTAAACCTGTGTAATTAATGTTTGTTCCCTCTGTTTTAGTCGGGTTCCGTGGAATCCCCCTTGCATGACAATTTGATGTAATTTAAAATTTATTAAATGCAACAGCCAAAAAATATTATTCGTAATTTGTTAAGACGCAGCGGAGAAGGTCTAGCCAATTAAGCCATTGTATTTACATTTTATTGTGTTAACATCAAATTGTTATCTGAGAAAATGCCAACAAAAATTAAATTACATTGGCAGTGCTACTAAGAGTGCCGATGTATTGAAATCTTCGCCGAAAAGTCAAAATCTTTGACCACGGGTTTTTCACATTTATCTACGTTTTAGACCATTCTGAGTCGAAATCAGTAAAAAAAAAATTGCGTCCGTCTGTCTGTCTGTCTGGGTGTAAACTGTCTAACTCCATTTCTACATGAGATATCGACTTGCGGTTTTTTGCATATTGTTTCTTATCGTATTCCGAAGAGCTGATTAGATTTTGGGGGTAAACGATTGGGGGTAAGGGGGTAAAAATAAGGTAGAACTCCTATTTTTAGCGTTTTTTGTTTATAATTAAGGCAATTATTAATGTATTTGGTTAATTTAGCACTTATATAAAAGATAATTTTAAATTGGTCAAAAAATGTTATAAATAACGTTTTCCTAAAACGCATTGTTTTCAAGATATTGGCGTTTAAAGCAGTAAAAGGTTTTTTTAGCATATCTCACATATTTATAACCCGATTTCAAAAAATTATATTTTAAATAAAAGCCCTATAAAAAATGTTATATACAGTTTTTTGCTAGAATATAATGTTTTAAAGATACCGAATTTAAAATCAAACAAAACACCTAGTTTGAAATTTGCAAACTAGATGGCTCTAGTGTACAATAGTGCCGATGTTTTGACGTTTCATCTAGTTTTAATTTTAAAAATCCAAAACAAAAATTGAGATAATTTTTTTTATAAGTTTGACCCCAATGAAGTTTTTGGGGAAATTATTTTCAATCTGGATCTTCCCCTCATAGAACTTGATTTGTTCCTAAATATTTCGAGTCGTTCGGATTATTCGTTTTTGAGTTATCGTGTCCACAAAAAACGTGATATCGGACGGACAGTCGGGCATTTTATTTTTTTATGAAACACATTTGAGGTCTTCCATAAAATACGTCACGCAAAATGACCAAAATTCAAACACTTCATACCCCGTTTCTCGCGTCATTAAAGGCTGTAGTGATGTTATATTTTGGCTACCCCTCTAACACGCCCCCTTTCTGGAGGGGGTAGCCAAAATATAAAATCTCTACATCCTTTAATAACGCGAGAAACGGAGTGTGAAGTGTATGGATTTTGGTCAATTTGCCTGACGTATTTTATGGACGACCCCTTTGTGTCCAAGAATGTTTTGTCTAGGACTTTTTTGGCGATTTTTTCGAAACTACCGTATAATGCTATTCTAGCTAGCACTGTGAATAGTATAATAAGTAATAAATAAAACAAATTATTTCCTTTTATTTGTGTGGATCTAAATACAAAGATTTAATTTAAAATCTAAAATTAACCGTTAAGTACACAAAAAGAATAATCTTTAATAGGTTGCGGTCTAAATTTAAAATTGTGACTAACCTGACATTGTAAAGTTTATTTTTTCCACAGCTGATTTTTATTTCCGAGCTAATTATTTATAAACGGAGTAAGGTGACCCGTTTTTAATTAAATTATTAATTTGCTTAAAAATTACCCGGGGAAAACTTACATAAAGCTTTGTTTAGCATTCCCCTCTCGAAAAATCCTGCGTAGTGAAAAAAGTCATACAAGAATTTTTCACAATTAGGTAACTACCATCATGCCTTAAAAACAATTGAAATTTGGCAGTTCTATGTACAAATAAATATTTAAATTAACTCAAAACTTCCAGAATTACATCGGCACTTAGTGCTACTAAGAGTGCCGATGTATTGAAATCTTCGCTGAAAAGTCAAAATCTTTGACCACGTTTTTTTTTCATATTTCTCGACGTTTTAGATCGTTCTGAGTCGAAATCAGTAGAAAAATTTTTTGCGTCCATCTGTCTGTCTGGATGTAAACTCTCTAACTCAATTTCTACATGAGATATCGACTTGCGGTTTTTTGCATATTGTTTCTTATCGTATTCCGAAGAGCTGATTAGATTTTGGGGGTAAACGATTGGGGGTAAAAAAATAGGGTAAAACTCCTATTTTTAGCGTTTTTTGTTTATAATTAAGGCAATTATTATTGTGTTTGGTTAATTTAGCACATATAAAAGATAATTTTAAATAGGTCAAAAAATGTTATAAACAACGTTTTCCTAAAACGCACTGTTTTCGAGATATTGGCGTTTAAAGCAGTAAAAGGTTTTTTTAGCATATCTTACACATTTATAACCTGATTTAAAAAAATTATATTTGAAATAAAAGCTCTTTTTAAGCCCTATAAAAAATGTTATATACAGTTTTTTGCTAGAATATAATGTTTTAAAGATACAGAATTTAAAAAGTCCAAACAAAACACCTAGTTTGAAATTTGCAAACTAGATGGCTCTAGTGTAGAAATTTTAAGCTTCCATTCATTTGTTTTTAAAATCAATCAAAAATTGTAATTAATAAGTTCAACTTGCATCCAAGTAAAAACATATTTTTATTATTAATTTTTATTATATATTAAGTGTACAAGAAAAGCTTAAGTTTAATATAAATATTATACAAGTTAGTTTGTGCAGTGAGGAGTAGTAGTAAAATTGTATGTTATGCTACCCTGTTCTAATAGCATGTTATTAGTTTTCCCAATAGTGCCGATGTTTTGACAGGGCGCTTGCAACGTTTCATCTAGTTTTTTTTTATAAAAAATTGAAATATGCATTAAAACTGAAAAAAGGACTTGTGTATTTTTATTAAAATCCTATAATATGAAATCATTATACTAAATAAAATGAATCATTAGGTTTTCAAAACAAAAATGTATTTTTAAAGCGGGCTTAAAAATTTCCAAAACTTATTTGATTTTTCTTTTGATCTTTTGTTATAAACTCGGTGCCTACCTGAAATGTCTCATTTTTTTAAAAGAATTACCAATAAAGGATGTATTTTTAGACACTAATTCATATAGTAAAAGCTCCTTTGTTTTTGCGCCTATAAATAAAGTTTTGCGCGAGGTTTTGCGTTTTTTGTGTTTGGAGTAAAAACCTTGGTATTGTACATCAAGAAAAATAGGCAAAGAACCATAAACAATAGATATTTATGGTACTAGTGGGTAAAGTAAGATAATGCCCATGAGAAAATTAACCTGCCAAGCCAAGCAGGTTATTTTCGAGAGGGCAATATCGGTTTACCCATGAGTGCCATACAAGGTTTTATCCAATAAATAGCTTAGGAATTCATATTTTTATTAAAAATTTTAATGACATTTACAAGAAAATAATTTGACAAGTGACAGTTGAGTGGGTAAAATAAATAATTATCCACTCAATAAAGTAAAAGCCACGCGGGGGTTATTATTAAGTTTAACTATTTAAAATAAAGCTGGTAATTGTATCATTATCTGTATGTATTGGATAAACAATATTTTCTTATATGTTAGGAAAAAGTTTTCAAAACTCACAAGAATTCTGTGATCGACTTGAAATTTTATTTATTTTTAGCTTAATCTTATTCTTTCATGGAGAAATTTAATAAAAAAATTGTCTGTCACTTTGTCAGCCTGTTTATATATATAAGTGGGTACTGTATATAGATGGTATAGGGCGCCGCGCCATAAGGGAGGTTTCGGGGGGTTTGAACTTTGGGTGTGCGTAATATACTATTTTTCACTACTAGCTTTAGAACATACCATTATTTATCATGTTTTCAGACTGTGAAATCAATTTTCTTCATCTATAGCGATAATAATTTTATCCACGGCCGTGATTAATAGGCCTATTAATCACGGGTCTGTAAAAATAAACCGTTTAAACAGTGGATAAAGTATAGTATTCTACTCGTGTATAATAGCTATTAATCAATGAGGGTGAATTTTGGGACACGAGCCGATAGGCGAGTGGCCTAATCACCCAAATATTATACACTCATTGAATAATATACTATTTTCTGTCCTAGTAGGAGCAAATTTTATAAAAAAAATGGTTTCTTGCACTTTGTTTCAGTTTTTTGTGCAATTTTTACTAATTAAACCCAAGAAAATAGCTTTAAATTACTTTTTATTTATTAAATATAATTATTACCAATTAATTCAATCAATAATTAGCTAAATATTATGAAAAAATTAAAAAAAACTAAATTTTTAAATGTCAGTATTTATTTGAACAAATGTCATTGATCAAGGCTACTTGATTTTTATGAAAATTTCAAGAAATATCATTTCTGTTAATAATTTATTTTATTATTTGAATAAAAATAGTTAAATAGTGCTAGTAGTGAAAAAACTAATATATAAACTACGGTAGAGAAGACTATTATAGCCTTGCACTCTTAAATCCCTCTTAAATTTAATACGCTCGGCTATAAAAAATGTCTTCTCTACCTTGGTATATAATTACTATTAATAATCTTCATACTTTCTAGAAAATTTAAAACACGCGAATTGTAGCTAGGCAACAAGGAATACTAGTGAGTCTAAAAATAGGCTAAAACCCGGTTTCAATAAAAATTATTTATAGAATTATTACATGTTAAATTAGTAACTACTTTCCCATCAGTTTATTAAAAATCACTGAGCCAAATATACACGGTGTATTTGAAATAGCGTAGGAAAACAGGTGATTCTACATGATAAAATATGACAAAAAGTTCCTATAAATATATGTCTAAAAATGCGTCATAAGGGAGCTACACCCCTTTGAAAGTGGCTAAAAAAATCGGTTTTTATTTAATAACTCAGGAACCTTTTGAGATATATCAACAAGGTTTTGCACGTCAATTAATCCTACCAAGGCCCGTTTTTATGTGTTATTTTCATGTACTTATTTCAACCAGGGGCGTGCGAAACGGGGGGGGGGGGCTTATCAGTTTTTTGTCCCAAACTTTTTTCTGTGTAACTTTTTTGCAATTTTATTTTTGAAATATGATTCCTTAGGTCAAAATACATAAAAAAGGTAAGGCGCCCCCGTTTCGCACACCCCTGGTTTAAATAAGTACGTGAAAATGACATACAAAGATGGGCCTTAATAGGATTAATTCACGTGCAAAACCTCGTTAATATATCTCAAAGGGTTCCTGTTATTAAATAAAAACCGATTTTTTTTAGCCAATTTCAAAGGGGCGTAGCTCCCTTATGACGCATTTTTAGACATATGTTTATAGGAACTTTTTGTCATATTTTATCATGTAGAATCACCTGTTAAAATTTCCTACGCTATTTCAAATACACCCTGGAAATTATTTTTTTTTTAACTATAAAAACAAAAAAACTGCAATAAGAATTATAGTTTAAGTGAAACCCGATATATTTTTAATTTTAAATAGTATTTAAATGTTGTTGATGAAAAATTTTTATATTGTATAAAATAATAATAAAAAAGACTTACCATTTTTGGGTACAACTTTATCAAACCCGGCACCAGTATGTATGTCGTAACTGTTTTCAAGATCCCATGCATTCTGAAAAAAAAAGAATTAAATGATAGCGCACTTACTGCCGAAAAGTTTTTAGATCTTGATTATTTTGTTATTATTTTTAGCATTTTCGGTAATTATGAAAAAAAAAACCCAAAATTAACTCGTCTTTGCCAAAATAAAAAAATATTTTGCGCCCTTATGTGTGTTATTTACGGGAAAAAACAGAAACTTTGTATTTAAAAAAAATCGAATTTTTCCATTTTATTCATCAGTAAACTACCCTTATTTGGAAAAGTCAAAAGAACTAAGAAACCCCCTAAACCCCTAAAAACCGTAAGTTTAAATTTTGGTTTTGATCTGCCAAACGGTATGGCAGTTGGTCTCTGGACCAACGGACGGACGTTCGGACCGATAACGAAAAATAGTTTTTTCCTTTTAAAACGGATAAATCAAAATCAAGAACATCTACAAAGTTATCATAACCTCTTATACAATCTTTTAAGATTCTAACAAGATTCTTCATACTAAAACCTTTTAGAAGTTGGTAAGAATTTTCGGTCTATTATATAAAAAAGTTTTTCCTCTGTCAACAATAGTTTTTCGTCTGCCAATAAAAGTTTTTCCTCTGTTAACAATAGTTTTTCCTCTGCCAACAAAAGTTTTTCCTCTGTCAACAATAGTTTTTCCTCTGCCAACAAAAGTTTTTCCTCTGTCAACAATAGTTTTTCCTCTGCCAACAAAAGTTTTTCCTCTGTCAACAGTAGTTTTTCCTCTGCCAACTTTAAGTACCCCCTGTTCGCCAGGCTCAGTAAATGTCAAAGTGACGTTTAATAAAAGTTGACACAGGAAAAAACCCGGGGGTTGGCGAGCGAAGCGACCAGGGGGTACCCCCTAGTATATTAGCAAAAAATCTGATTAAAATACATCACTTAAAAATATATGAGTATTCTTTTCAAAACTTATAAGGGTTTTAAAATAATTCTTCTACTAAAATGTAAAAAGACAGTTAATATGAATATTTTATATTACCTTGCAAGCTCTTCTGACTAGATCTAGTATTTCTTTCTGGAATGTTGTAAATACACCTTTATCCTAGTGAGCGCGCGATAGAATTTTGGGAGAGCAGTTTGACTATATATTCATAGAAAATTCATAGCTTTGATTTGCGATTTTTGTGCGAGAGTACAATCCACACGCGTGGTAAACGCACCGTAAGTGGGTCGATTGAATACTAATTACTGACTGAAAGCGAGTGAGGTCAAGAGCCAAAACAAAATATACAAAAACTAAAAAATTAATAAAATTGTTATTAATTTTAAGAATATAAGGGAAGATTAAACATACACCTATCCCTACTTACCGGATCCACCGTTAGATTCAACGGCCTCATCATATCCGAACTCGGCTGAGGTAGCGAAACCTGGTTGGTACTCTTGTAACTGTCCGGAGTGTCGTACTTTGTCGAGAACATCTCCTCCGGTTCCATCTCCTCCTCCACGTACATGTCCTCCGAGTCCATGACCGGGGCTTCGGGAGCGGGCAGGAGACAGCATATTTTTTCCATTCGCAAAACAATCTAAAATAAAAGGGAAAACTGAGAGTATATTTTTTTGAAAATAGAATTTTGGGGACGCCATTTTTGACAAAATACGCAAAGTTTTACACTGGGACTGAAACTCTTTTATCCCACCCCGAATTTTTACTAAAAAAATCCCAACAAAGAACTTTAGATTAGGTATCCATAGCCTAAATATAAAGTATTTATATTTAAGTTTTTGGTAAAAACAATGCTTTTCATCTTCAGAGAACATTCTCTCAAATCAGACCTACTTTATGTTTTAGACATACTATGAGGTCTGCAAGTTTAAGGAAAATATTGTAAATATTTAAAAATCACTTCCCCCTACGTAAACTAAAAAAAAAAATCAGTCTCTAGGATAGACTGTCTTTTTCTTTTAGTCTGGAGAGTCCCCCTTCAAGGAGGGGTATTTTTAGGGTCACTGAATCAGTTCTTACTTTGTCTAGTGTTTTGGTGGTTAGACGTTTGGGTTTCTGGTAGTTTTCGCAACCCACCAACCACCAAAATACACTAACACACAAACTAGATAAAGCAACACCTGATCGAGTGACCCTAGGTATTTTGTGAATAAAGGTTGTCTGATTTGTAGAAAAATGTATAAAAAAATTCATAAAAAAAATAAAATTAAAGTCCTAGCATTACAGACAGACAAATTTAGTAAAATATATAAGTGTATATTTACCTCTTCCATGCTGGGTCTTATATCTGTATTCCCATCCCAGCATTCTGTAATCAATTGTTCTATGGGTTTGGGGCAATTCCGTATAAGCTGGGGCCTTTTTCCATGAGCCACTCCCCATAGTATGGCCAATGCGGAACATCTGTTTTCGTGAAAAGGCTTTTTTCTTGACAGAATTTCCCATAAAATAATTCCCCAGCTGTAAACATCACACTTTTCTGTATAGGAAGACGAACTGAACACCTGAAAAGAAATTATTTATGACTAATATAATTTAGTCAGTCTGTCTGTCTGTTTTTTTGTTTGTTTGTATATGAACCTCATAACTTTTGAAAGGAATGTCTGATTAAAAAAAAGCCATGGGCAGTCATGGGGACTGCCGACAGAAGTAAAAACTATGAACCCATAAGATTTTCCCCTACCAAAAATCGCTCAACGCGCCTAAAGAAATTTTTAATTCAAAAATGTAATTTTTTTACGTTGGACGAAGACTTTAGGGGTGAACGCCGGCGCTGCGCGCCTCCTTTTAAGATTTCACATTTTTTTTTTCATTTTTTCGATTTTCAGTTGTTACCAAGTCCTCTTATACCAACATCCATGTTTCTGCGACTTTCCATTAAAAAAAATGTAATTTTGACAGGTCAGCCATCTTGTTTTTTGATTTCATCGATTTTCAATTGTCATTATGTCCTTACATACCAATTTTAAAATCCCTACGATGATCCATTCAAGATTGACTTATATAAGGGTTTTTTCAAAAAAAATAACTGCTCGCTGCGCTCGCCGGGATATCACGGCTTAGATTTTTTACGTAGAATCTGTTTAAATAGTCACCATAAGCTTATATTTTAAATTTGAAGTACCTAAGTCAATGCAGACAAAAGTTATTATGAAAACAAATGAAAATCATGATGTGCCTATTTTGGACTTTCCGGCTAGTATTTTTCGGTATTTTATGTAGCTATATGTCTTGTTTTAATAGTCACCATAAGCCTATATTTTAAATGTCAAGTCTCTAAGTCAATTCTAGAAAAAGTTATTAAATTAACAACAAAAATCATGATGTGCCTGTTTTGGACTTCAAAGCCCATGGCCTGAGCCCCCCTGTTATGTTTTATCATCGATTTTTTTTGCTATATTTTTTAAACTTATTATTTTGGATACCTACCTCTGGGGCCATCCAGGCTGCGGAACCCTTATTATTGGTCATGTATGTATTTTTGTCCGCTGCTGTACCAAAATCACATATTTTTAAATGGGTACAACCCATGGTAAGGAGTAGGTTTGGTGGTTTTAGGTCTCTGTGTATCAAAGGCTTTGGTCTCATTGCATGAAGGTATTTTACTCCCTAAAAAAATAACGAATAACGAAAAAAACACAGAAAAAAAATTAACAAAAAAAAATTAATAAAATTTGTAAAAAACAATGAAAAAAAAAAAGAAATATTAAAACAATATTTAATTTTTTTTTTTAATCCGTATCTTACCAAGGAACACTGATATGCCCAACTCATAGCCAGCGACATTTTATAATGCAAATGCGGCGAATTATGCAACACATTAAACAATGATCCACCCTCAGCATACTCCATTACCAAACAATATGAAGAGCTGTTGGTGCAGACCCCGTAAAATTTGACTATGTTGTCGTGATTCACCCTCGAAAGCTGCCGCAGCTCTGATTGAAAGGCTTTTTTCTCTGCTTCTTTGGTTATTTTCTTTACAGCTACATCTTTTTCTTTCCATGTTGCTAGGTAAACAGCCCCAAAGCTGCCTTCATCCACAAACTAAAATATTAAAAATTTAAAAGGCTTATTTATTAGGTAATTTTTTAACTAAAGGTCCATTTTTATGTTTGATTTTAACCCTGAAATATTTTCGTTCGGGATTGTTTTTGGTAAACATTGGGGTGGGACAAGGGGGGCAAATGAGGAAAATACAAAAGGTCGTAGAAACTTGAAATTTGGTATTTAGGAATACAATGACAAACAAAAATCGAAAAAATCAAAAAACAAAATGGCCGACCTAATAATTTGTATAAACAATTTTGTTACAGCAATTGTGCTAGCACCAATAAAGATTATTATTATTATTATTATGACACTCGTCTAAAAATGAAACTTGAGAGAGATTTTTAATTTATATTTTATTTTATAGAAGACAAAGTTATTGTAATGAAAACTAGTTAAATTGCAAATCTAAATAAGTTTAAGGCATTAAAATGCCATTTTTTCTTACCGTTTTAAAAACTAACTCATCTTCAGGAATTTCTTGTACGTCAAACTGAAATTCACCATCACTAGAAATCGAATTTGCCATTTGACTATTTCTCAGTCACATATTATAGAGTTATTTATTGTACCTATTTTATTTAAAAAAAATAATGTAAATAAAATAATTTTTGCCAAAAGTTAGGTTATGTGTACTAAACGTCAAAAAGTTGGACATTTTCCAAGTGTAAAAATCCCTAGATTTGGTGAAATCGGTAAGGTACAGTTAGCGCAGCAAAATATTATGGAGTACAGTCAACAAAAGTAAAGAAGAAAGGTAGAGCTGACTTAGGGCCACTTGCACCAATGATGGTTTAACTTTAAACTTGGATTAAATTGACATTCGACCAATCAGAAAGCAGCATTTTTGACTTAAACTCAGTTAAGTCGGGATAATCTCAGTTTAAACATTGGTGCAAGTGGGCCTTAGGACCACTTGCACCAACCTGAGATTATCTCGACTAAAATGAGTTTATGGACCCCCCCAAATCCGAAAATGGTAATCGTTTTTTTGCGGAAATGCACCATTTTTTTTTCTATGGCGATTTTTTATATATTTTTTGTATTGGCAAAAAAAAATGTTATAGAAATCTGTTATGGTTAAAAATAAAGTATATTATAGTTATTTTGGCCCGGGTAATCGTTCTTTGCGGAAATGCACCTGAGAGACAGAAACTATTTTCGAGGAAATTACTTTTTTGCATACCATAAAAAGTCGTAAAAAGTTTTTACCAAACGAAAAAAAATATTTTTTTTACTAACACTAACACATTAGAAAAGGAAAAAAGCGGTAAAAAATATAGAAAATGCTAATTATTTTTTGAAATTTGAAAATTTATACACAATTTCAATGTACATAAGAAAAAAATGTTTTAAATTTAATTTGACTTTATTATTTAACAACAACAACATATAAAACACCCTGAACAAACAACGATATCGTCAAAGCTTAGTAAAAGATTTGTTAAAAATAAACGAAACCTTCAGAAATCTTTGACGAAGCTTTGACGAATTTAACAAATCTTTTGATACATCAATTTTGCTGTGATACCAAATCGTTTTCACAAGATTTTCATCAGATTTCCACGAATTTTCCATGATTTTCAATAAATCTTTTAACAAGAGAACAGAAAACATTAAAGTAAACATTTTCCTAACAACATAAAATTATCAGGAGAACATGAAAAGTGAAAAAGATTTGTCAAAGATTTGTGAAAGTTTCGTTTATTTTTAACGAATCTTTGACAAAGCTTTTAAAAATCTTTTCGAAGCTTTGGCGAATCGTTGTTTGTTCAGTGCAGTTGTGGTCATATATGAAACAGGACGTGTCTATTCGGCCATAGGTCAAATATGGCCAACAAGTTTACAAGTAAGTTCTACCATGGGCCATGGTCCATGGCCCACATATGAGTCATCGGATCGTCAACGTGTTAAAATATGAAACTAATGTTTTGTTTGGTCAATACTATGTCTTCTCACATTTTCTGGATTCCATCTTCCCACTTTGACGATATGTTTTTTTCGAATATTGTCTATAAACTGGGGAGAATTATTCCAGAGGGAGCATTTAGCCTTATCTTGGGTGTTTTCGTAGTAATCCATGTAACCATGATTTTGAAATAGATCCTAAAAAAAAAAATTTTGTTGTTGCTTAAATCATCTTATTTTTTATTGAAACGTCGAGAAAAAACAAAAGAAGCAATAAAAAATTATGTCTGTCGATCTGTCTGTATCCACGATAACTTAAGAACGCTTTGAGCTAGCGACTTGAAATGTAGTACGCAGATATATTTTTATATTATCTTGGACAAGTTCGTATTTGAGCAAAATCGGTTGAGGGGAAGGGGGGTTTAATGTTTTTTTTCGTCGATTTTTTTAATTATTTACAATAGAAAAAAAAATATGAACCACATAAAACGTTAAATAAAACTACACAAAAAATGTTATTATCGTTTTTTTTTCAGCGCACCCTCCTCCTCTCCCCCAAAATGTAAAAAATTGTTTCTAAACATAACTTTTTTACTATTCTCAATAGAAGAAAAATTTAAAAACCACCTAAAAGGTAAAATAAAATTATATAAAAAAATTTATATCATTTTTTCTATGACCCAAAATGTAAATATTTTTGGAAATATTTTTTTTTATGAGAAAGTATTCTCGCTCATTCGAGACGGCTGGTTTACACTTACTATCATCTCAAAGTTATCGTGGTCCACGGCAATACGCATCGGGAATCTTCCAAAAAAATCCTCGCTTATTTTTGCTCCGTTTTCCAGTAAAATTTCTGCCAGAGGCCAATAGTTTGTGACGGCCAGCATATGCATGCAGGTTTTTCCGGTGACTGGGTCTCTACAGTTGATGTTAACGCCGAAATCCAACAGGGCTACGATTACATCGATACGCTCTTTGCTGTTACAGTGCATAACTCCATCTTAAATAAAAAATGTGTGAAACAATTTCAAATTTTAGCATACAAGTACTATTTGTGAATAAAAATTTTTCGCAAAAAAATGAACCGACTTCTGTCTCTAAAAAGTAAAAAATAAAAAATAAGCCGGTGCCAATTTCTCTACTCCCTAAATTAAATACTAACGTTAATTATTTATGTTTTTAATTTTTTTGCTGTAAAATTGGCACCGACTTATTTTTTATTTTTTACTTTTTAGAGACAGAAGTCAGTTCATTTTTTTGCGAAAAGTTTTTATTTTTTTACTTTTTAGAAACACAGAACTTGTAGATCTATAAGGTCATCTAAGCTAAATTATAGTTGTCCTTCCATCTCGGCAAGTTGCTGACGTCACAACGCCCGCAAATAAAATCTTTGTAAAACGTTAAGCGTTAAGTAATAATTAAATAACGCCTTATGGTATAATCACCAATTTTATAATTTTCTCTTGATATTTTAATATTGCAGGTCCACAGAATCAAGTTTAGCGGCATTTAAAAGATGTTTAGCCTACCGTAATATTTGAGTGACCCCTTAATCAAGTTATCTGACTTATCCGAGTTGTCCGATCAGTTTCTAAAAATTTGGTTGGTATTAGAATCAAATTAAGCCGTTTTTAAGTGAAATTGCTTTAAAACGATTAGATTTATCTTGATTATCCGGCTTACCCGGCATTATCCGAGCGTCAAATTAAAACGGGACCACCTCAGGAATATCCTCTTTAAGTAGCAAAAGGTTTCATCAAATTCCGTTTATTCGTTCCAAATTTATGCGGGAACAAACATAAAAAAAACTAAGTCACACTTCGAATTGATAACCTCCTTTTTTGGAAGTCGGTTAAAAAGTAATGTAAGCTTTGCGATGCTTTAAAATATTTTTTACCCGTATATCGCCCTATTCTAACCATTTGTTGTCGTTAGGCTAAAATTGATATCTTCACTGGTTTATGAGATATTAATCATTTTTGGGCTGAATCCGAATCCGTGAAAACTAATGTTAATTTTCACGATTTCAAAAACCTGGCAAAATCCTTTTTATTTTCTAGTTTCATTTTTCAACAAACATTTTGTAGAAATATATATAAAAAGTCCAAACGTTTGTATATATTGTTTTGTTTTGACACTTTAGTTTCAAAACTTCGAGGACCCCCTAAAAGTTTGACATAATTTATGGACTAGCCCTTACCTAAAAATATTCTTTCTATGGCCTTTGGATTATGCATTCTGTGTAACAAGAGACGTGCTATTTCCATTTTGGGCTTGTCCACCACTGCAAGACCTAATGGAATATATTCGTAGCAACTTTTAATTGTGGGATCCGCTCCAAAATCTAGTAACATTTTTGTTACATCCTTGAATCCAAATTTTACGCTATAATGCAGTGCCGTTCTGTCATACTTGTCTTGCAAATTCGGATTTGCCTTTTCACTAGAAATAAAAGATTATTTAGACTTATTTATAGAGATACACATAGATATAAAGACAGAAAAGATATATCTATCCTATAGTTCTAAAGTTAAATTTATCTATATAGGGATACAGGTATGGGTAAAGATAGAGATAAGGATAGAGATAAAAATAAAGATAGAGATAAAGATAAAGATAGAGATAAAGATAGAGATAAAGATAGAGATAAAGATAGAGATAAAGATAGAGATAAAGATAGAGATAAAGATAGAGATAAAGATAGAGATAAAGATAGAGGTAAGGATAGATATAAAGATGGAGTTAAAGGTAGATATAAAGATAGAGATAAATATAGAGATAAAGATATAGGTGAGACAAAATAGAGATATAAATAGTGATAGAAATAAAGATAGAGATAATATACCGATAAAGTGAAAGAGGAAGAGCGAGGGACATATAAAGAGTTGGTTATAAAGTTCCGGACGATTTAATTAATGAAGATAAAAATAAAGATAGAGATAATGATAGAAATAAAGATAGAAATAAGATAGGGAGTAATAATATTTTGGTTTGGAGTTTTCTAAAGTTTATTTTTTTAAGGTATAGTTATTTTAAACCTTCCCGCTTGTAAGATACGCATGCGTCTTAAGCAAAATGACTAGGCCCAATTTACACAACCGTAAAACGTTGACGTGCCATTAACGAGAACAAAACAATGGTTTTTCCTCTAAATTATTGGAATAAAAGCGATTTTATAAGCAAATTTTGTTTCTACAGGAATACAAAAGTGTTTTAGCAACAGCTTTATCAATTCTCTTTTTCACATTAAAACATCATAAAAACAAAGTAAGTAAACAAAAATTATAAATTTTGGTTATGTTGACATTCGAAACAAGCCACACGCTTCAGTGTAAATCGGACTTTTTGGAGTATTTAGCGGCAAATTTAAAATAACTATACCTTAAAATAATATACTTTAGTACTTAGTTTATCCATTGATTAAATAAACTACGGTACTTTAAGGACCTACTATTTATTTATTGATTTAGGATTTAGGAGTTTTCTAGTACCAGAAAACCCCCCCTGTGGTACTTACTTTAGCAACCATTCTGTAAACCAGGGCCTATCATAACAAATCGATAATATCAGCGCACTCTTTCGAGTATCAGTGGCAACTTTATCAACTTCAAATGTCAGCAATTTCATTCTCATTGTATGCATAATTAGTTTGGCCATTTCCAGGTCTCCTTTGATGGCCAAGTTGTGGATTATTGCCTTGTTGTTCTTTAAGACGTTGGGGTTGGCTCCTTTTTGGAGGAGAGTGAGGATGGTTTTGATTGCTCCTACGTATACGGCGTAAGAAAGTCTTTCGTCTAAATCATCAATATCTAAAAAAATGTCAATGGAGATCTCTACAACTAGAATTATGAAACAAAAGACGTCTACCCTATCTCTATCTCATTTGTGCTACACTTTCCAGCCAACCAAATAAATACTGTATTTGTTTTTCATACAACAAATACAGTATTTATTTGGTTGGCCGGAAAGTGTAGCACTGAGCGGTACGAACGAACATAGCTAATGTGAATCTGTAGAATAAGATAATTCTACTAAAATTTAGATGGCGCCAGTAATTTCTTTAATAAAAATTAAATAGTTACACTTTTCGCCCGGCCAAGTAAATATTGTATTTGTTCAACAAAGAACAAATACAGAATTTGTTTGGTTGGGTGGAAGTGGGAGTGTATGTATGTCTTCTATCCTTTTTGGGTAGAACTTTTCTCCCTGTCTAATCTAACGGGAGAAATCGCCATTACCTAACTATAGAGAATGCAGAGGCTTGCTGTCATTTGAAGCGCCGTACAGAGCTTCGCATAACACCATAATACATATATACATAACATACGATGCCGTGATTGGCTTGATGTGCCGTCATATATCTTATGCGCAGGCTTATAACTTTATGTTTATGGTCATGTGAGTCTGTGGACGGCGTCTCAGGTAATTTGTTCATGAATAATATTATGCAAAATGGTTTGCCGATGTCATCTCAGGAAAACAGTTCTAGAATAATGGACACACAAGCGAAATCCGTCTGACGCACTATGGAATGAAGCGGGCCATAGGCTGGACATCGGGTAAAAAACAAAAATTTAAATATAAGGGTTAAATTCGTTTTTATTATATTTAATTATATTATAAATTTAGTACAGGCAAAATTTCCATGTACAACTAAGGTTAGCCATGCAAATTAGCGCTTATATTAGATGTCTAAATTATGCCTACGTATATTTTTTGTCTACTTCCACGTTTCCATTTGTATCCTACCAGCAATAACATGTAATTTTTTAATGAGTACCTGACTTAATATATTAATTTTAGTTAAGACCTAAGCGGGTCATGCTAATTTAGTGCACATCGCTAGATTAGTAAATGGGACCCTCGAGGGTACATCTATACCTGCCATTGGGAATACACTATGTAGTCTACAGCTTTTCCCTTTAACTCTCGTCCACTTGTCAACTCTTGTTATTGAAATTACAAAAAACTAGTTGCTAAGTTTATTAGAAGTACATATACTTAGTAGTTTATTAGAAGTACATATACCTAAATATAGAATTCTTTATGCACATATTAGACATCCCTACAGTAAAGCTTTAAAAAACGTGTAATTTGCGAATTTTGAAAGAAGTATCATAATATATATATATAAAGTTTTGTAGAATTCCTGGCCTGGTGGACATTTGTAATTCTCCAGCACGTTCTGGAGAATGAAACAAGAAGTCTTATAAGAAGTTAAAATTCTTGATGCAACTTTTGGTTATTGGGATATAATTTAATTTTATTTTAATATTAAACATAGTAACTTGATATGACTTTTTTGACGTAAAAGAGCTAACTAGCTCTACTAGTATTAGGTAATAAAAACTTACTGCAAAACTCCGCTTCTTTTGACATTTTGATTATTCTTGCCACACAAATAGCTGTTTCTTCGTTGACATGTCAGAACAAGGCCATTTTGATTAATTAAAAGAAATATAAAATAGTTAACCAGATGTAATTAATTGGAAAAATAGGAGCCCTAGGTAGTTTGAGGCTATTTCCCAAATAGCACAGGTTTATACAATGGATATCCCCAGAATATCCGTTTTAGGATTTCCGAAATCCCCAGGTATTTCTTACAAAACTAATCTTTGGTAAACTGGAACCTCGGGTTCCCTCTAATTACTCAATATTTGACATAAAGTATAAAAATCATTTTGATTTGGTCCGTTTAGAGTAAGAGTTCTCGGATAGGATCGTTACATTTTTTAGCAGCCATGAATCGTTTTTTTCTTATTTTCCATGTAGTTTCCCCATTTCCTCGTTTTTCATACACATGAACCTCATCAAAAAGTGACTGAGGTCCAATTTCGGGGTTTTGATGGGTCATGTACCCATACTTGGGGGTAAGCAGGGGCATCGAGCCAACTTTCCTCATTCTCATCTACGTTTTATTTTGATTTGTAAAAAAATATTAAAAATAAAAAAATAAATATTAAAAATAAAAAATACCCTAGTAGAAATTTAACTTTAGAATAAAGTTTTTCTAATGTTAGAAAACTGTATAAAAGTACTTTATAAAATATGTGCAAATGTCTCGCTTTTTAACGTTAGAATCAAACGTTAGATACAAACGTTAATCTAACGTTAGATTTTTAAGTTAGAAATACGTTATAAGTACGTTTAATTTCTAACTTTCGGAGGGGGCGTGGCCAACTAGGAAATTTCTACCTGCATCATAAAATGGCAGCTGGAGACAAATTTATTCATATAAATAAATCTTAATATATTTTAGCAATCATAGTATTTTTAAACATAATTTCGTTACATTTATTTATAAAATAGCCATCTTTTTAGGTGCCACTAAATATTTTTTGTGTAATATGCTCTTATACTTCGATAAATACGTTTCTCAGAAAAACTTTATATTTAGTTAGTTAATATTTATTTATACATTCAGAATCTTAAAATATTTTTTCAATTCTAGTACAGCCAGAGTTGCAAGACTTACTATAATTTTGACTTTTGGGGGATATTTTTTTAAACTTATAGAAATAATAAATAATTATCAAACCTAGGCACATAGCTGTCTGAATTGAGTATTTTCTACTATAGCTTACGTATTAATAATGGAAATTTAAAAAATATTTAAAGTTAGAATAAGGTTAGAAAAAGGTTAGAATTTAGTTGGGAAACGAACGTTAGATTTATGTATTTTATAACGTTTTTGTCAAACGTTAGTTTTTAATGTTAGATTTATATATTTTATAACGTTTTTGTATAACGTTTGAGACTAAACATAAAAATGTCACTAATCTAATGTTATGTTAAGTTAGATTTATGTACTTTTCTAGGGTATATAAATTTTAAAATAAAACGAAATTTTAACGCCTAATGCATTATTTATTAATTTTTATAAGTTAGGTGCAACATTTAATAAACATCATATACATAAATATTATACTGACTTCCTTCATTAGATAATAGATACTATATATTTTAATATTCTTGATATATTTTACTTTTTGAAAATTTATTTATTTTTTCTAAATACATTGAGGTTACTTAAATCGCAGACCAAATTATATCTCTCTTTTTTTTAATAAAGAAAATATATAAAAAGTAAAATATTAATAAAATAGATGTATAGTTAATTTAATAAAATATTTTTCTTACAACACTAATCTTTGGTAAACTGGAACCTCAGGTTCCCTCTGGTTACTCAATATTTGAGATAAAGTATAAAAATCATTTTGATTTGGTCCGTTTAGATGCAAGAGTTCTCGGGTAGGATCGTTACGTTTTTTAGCGACCATGAATCGTTTTTTCTTATTTTCCATGTAGTTTCCCCATTTTCCTCGTTTTTCATACACCTGAGGTTCATCAAAAAGGTACTGAGGTCCAATTTCGGGGTTTTGGTGGTTCACGTGGGGGTAAACAGGGGCATCGAGCCAACTCTCCTCATTGTCATCTACGTTTAATTTTGAGTCGTCGAAATGATTGTATTTTGGTTCGTATCTGGTATACTGGGGCTGGTAATTTCCCTGGTTTTCATGAGATTTTTCGTACATATGCACTAGGGTGATAATTTCTTCTGGATTGAGTCCAATATCTCGTTTTAAACGGTTGTTTAATCTGAAACAGTAAGAAGAAAAAACATCATTATCAACACGTTGGCGGTCCCATGAATCACTTGTGATTCATGTGATACGTTTTCCCCAAACGTTCATGAAGCATATGTTATTCATTCAGATCTATTCTCAATGAGAATTTCTCATGTACCATTGAAATTTGTGTTAATATTGACAAAAATTGCAAGGTCATTTATGTCAACTGTATTGAAACTTTGTGGTATTGTAATTTTTATCAATATTGAATATAATTTTAATGGTACATGTAAATAGGCCCGAATCGGGCATTTAGAATAGATTTCAATACCCATCAACATAAGTTTTTTTCTATTTTTGAACTCTGTGGCCTACGTAATTTCTTATAAGTGGAGGTCCAACTAAAGTATAGAGTGGTTTTAGTTTCTATAGTAAAATCATAGCATTTGGCTTCTGCTAGGGGAACAATATAATATTTACTGTGAACAGGGCCGGACAGAGCCAGCCCGGGCCCCGGGGAACCTTTTTCCCGGGCACCCCATTTTTGACAAAATAAAAGTTTTCGTCACTGGCCCCCCTCGGAGGCCCGGGCCCCAGGGAATCATCTCCCCTCCCCCTGAATCCGGGCTTGACTGTGAATAGTATATGATGGAATGCGAAGCATTTTATACCTTCATGACTTGTTTCTTTCATCCGTTATTGATCCTTTTAGGCTGTTAAGAAAGCCGCAACAAGTAAAGTTTAATTTGGGTTAAAACATGGAAACGATGTCAACCAATTACTTTTTCCGAGAAAAGTCTTGCGTTAGTACAAACTGATTAAGGGGTCTTTCTACCTTCAAATATTTTATTTTTAAACATTTTTTTTATATACAGAGCGGTCCAAAAGTCACCCCCCCCCCCTCTTAACTTTTGAACGAGTTTAGATATCGACTTCAAATTTAGAACTCTTAAATAAGACAACTTGAACTATCTTTAAGCATATATTTGATACTTTTAGCTCTTAAAATGTGGGCAGGGGGGCATGGGGCGACATTTTTTTAAATGTAAAGGTGGGTCGTGTGATACATCATTTTAAAGCTTATAAAATTCTCCATTTAACTGTATATTTTTAATTTTTTTTAAACATTTTTTTGGGTTTAAAGTAGGGTTGAAAATGGGTATTTTTGTCAAAATTTCTCTAAAAAATCAACAACAATTTTTTAAAAATGCCTAATTTCATAATGAAAAAAAGTAAATTATACTTTTAAACTAATTTTAGTTTACATAAATAAAAATTAACAAAAAAAAACTTAAAAATTTATTTTTTTAGCACAAAAAACTGAAAAATCAAAACCTTAAAAAACATGTTTAAAAATTTTAAAAATGTATGGTTATATAGAGAATTTTAAAGGCTTTAAAATGATGTATCGCACGGCCCCCCTTTCTATTTAAAAAAAATCCCCCCATGCCCCCCTGCTCATATTTTAAGAGATAAAAGTATCAAATATATGCTTAAAAATAGTTTAAGTTGTCTTATTTAGGAGTTCTAAATTTGAAATCGATATCTCAACTCGTTCAAAAGTTAAGAGGGGGGGGGGGGTGACTTTTGGACCGCACTGTAGAAAGAAAAACGATATGATTGTGAAATTTTGTAGGTGTGTTTATTTATATTTAAAGAATACATTTTTTTTTTAGATTTTTAAAGTGCCATTTTTTGCCATAAAATTTTTGAAAAGCGTCCGCCATTTTGCTGTTTTTTGGCCAAAAAAAAATCTTCTAGATAGGGCTATAGCGACTTTAATACTGAATGTTATCCCGTTTTTTTTTTAGTCGATCCAAATGGTCGGAATCATGGCGGCCACCGTTTTTTGACTTTTTTTCAAATTTCTACCAGGGCAGTTATCTTTCTTTATTTAAAATAATGGTTTTATCATTATTTCCAGCTTAAATAAATAAAACCTTAGTTTTATCTCATTACATCTATCTAAAGTTTAAAAGAAAAATAAAATTTTAAAACTTAATTAAAAATTTATAAATTAAATACTAAATTATTCATAGACGGTAAGACATTTTGTGTATAAATTAACAATTTATTGACGTAGCAGACAAAATAGAGAAAAAGTAGAAAATAAAACATAAAAAGTCTTCTAAAACACGGTGGCCCGGACACTCCCTATAAATTGGTTCGAAAGTCAATTAAAGCCGGTGGTTCCCTCAACTACTAGCCCACACAAGTCCTGGACTTAGGGGATGCTTAATTAAGTAGAATAGTAAGAGGTTAAACAAAAATGTAAAAATGTTTGCAAGCTTCTTATTCAATTTTTCTTTTGTAAAAACTCATTTAATAATATATTTCTGTTCCAAGCGTAGAAAAAATGCTAAAATTTTGCAGCACAACAAACAACCAGGTTCTTGACGTTTTTGTTTAACTGCCTTCGAAAACATTTTTGAAACCAGACTAAGTGTGGTTTTAAAATCTTTCAAAAATCTATTAAAATTTGAAGTATGTGACGTCATGCATTCGACGAAAAAATACGCCTCATGGCACTCAATTAATCCAGAACAGTATTTTGTTTTCTTTTATTTGATTAGAAAATACAGTGGAAATAAAGAGCAAAACAAGCAGTTTCGGCTTTTAAACAGTGGGAGTTTATTGCGGAACAAATTGCAAGAAAATTTATTTAATTATACTTTTTCTGATAAAGTCTATTTATATACATGAAAAAAAAAAGTTTTCGACCTAACCTTTTGTTTTTCCATGTTTGAATTTTGAAACATATTGTTTCGATAGAGTGGAATCAATTTTTATTACATTTTCGACGAGTCTAAAAACTTTGTATAACTTTTGTTTTACTCTCTTCTCCTTTTTTTTTTTTGCTCAAATAGTCTTATTTTTGCTTTCCCATTTTGAAAATTTTCAAAATTTCGGGAAAGCAAAAATTTTCATATTTTTTTGCTTATTTTTGCGTTTTATGACGTTTTATGTCGATATAAATCAATTTCGAGCAAAAAATTGTCGCTCGATCGGTCGGTCTCTCCGGGAAATCTTGTCAACACGATACCTTAAAAACGCTTTAGGCTAGAGACTTGAAATTTGGCATACAGGTATCTTAACAAAAGTTCTCGCTCGGGATTATTTTTGGTTTTGGTGCGGCATGGGGAAAAATACATTTTTTTACAAAAAAATGAAAATTGTTATATAGGGGTTTTTAAAGTTTCTGAAATTAAATCTGATAATAACATTTTTCTAACTTTACCCGAGGGGGTGAGGGGGTAAATATTTTTTAATACTTTTAATTGTTTCGTCAATGTTGGTATATAGGGGTTTTTGGGGTCGACGAATCTAAATCTGACAATTAAATTTTTCTAATTTCACCCCCTGAGGGGTGGGGGTGGTTTTCGTGAAAATTCGTATATTGGGGTTTTTTAGGTTGCTGAAAGTGAATCTGATAATAAAAAATCCATTTCACGCGCGGAGGTGAAAAATGGGAAAGCTCTTTTACTGGGCAGTGTATTTTATAATTCGTTTAAAATAGTTTTCGCACAAATTTTTTTGCATCTGGGTCTGTATGTTAAAAGGTAATGGCTTTTTTCGGGGGGTTTATGTTTTTAAAAGTTTTTTGGTCATATTTTTCTACAAAATGATATCTGTTTTTTTATAATTAAAAAAAAAACTATCCAAATTTAGGTAAAAACTCCTCCCGATCTTATTTTTTAAATTTTTACATTTTCTTTTATTTTTATTTGTAGCAACGAACTAATAACTCTTCCCTCTAGAATAGGCATTTCATTCGTTAAATCTGACAAAAACGTCGGCAACATAAACATTCGTCTGTCTTACTCGCACATCTTTGTTCTAACAGAGACAACAATACCAGTTACTGGTAACTGTTATTGTTCAGGCCTGAATATACCTAGTATTTGTTTACAAACAAACCGAGATGTTGGCTATACTTTATTTTATTGGTATGCGTATTCTAGAAAGAAGAGTTATTAGTTCGTTGATTTGTAGAACTATTTTTTTCTAGATTTTGTTTTAAATATTCTTTATTTTTAATATTTTTGTGTAAAAATAAAGTAACTATTACCCAATTATTACTTAATACATAATTACTTTTGTACTTTTTAAAGTTGTGAAACCCTGACGTCAATGGCTTCAATACGAAACCCGGAAAATCTATAGAAACCAAGAATCCTGAAAACTAGTTTTTAAGATCAAAAGAAGGGATCAAAGCTTACTGAATAATTAATTAATATTAATTTTAATTAAAATATGTAAACATTTAAAAATAATAATTTAATTTAAGGAGGGGAAATAATGATATCCCCTTCTTAAAGTTAGAAAATTTTTATAATCAGATTCAGCGACGCCAAAAATCTTTTTTTTTGCAGATTTTTATTAAAATATTGTAAATATTTAGAAATTTTTGACGTTTTCTCCTCGGGGCAGATTTAGAAATTTGTAAGAATTATAATGGAGCTCTCTACAACTAGAATTATGAAACAAAAGACGTCTACCCTATCTCTATCTCATTTGTGATACACTTTCCAGCCAACGAAATAAATACTGTATTTGTTTTTCATACAACAAATACAGTATTTATTTGGTTGGCCGGAAAGTGTAGCACTGAGCGGCACGAACGAACATAGCTAATGTGAATCTGTAGAATAAGATAATTCTACTAAAATTTAGATGGCGCTAGTAATTTCTTTAATAAAAATAATATAGTTACACTTTTCGCCTGGCCAAGTAAATATTGTATTTGTTCAACAAAGAACAAATACAGAATTTGTTTGGTTGGGTGGAAGTGGGAGTGTATGTATGTCTTCTATCCTTCTTGGGTAGAACTTTTGTCCCTGTCTAATCTAACGGGAGAAATCGCCATTGAAAATTTAATTAACAGCTTTTATTTACTAATTGTTATTGTGCAAAATACCTTTAGGCATTAATTAGAAAAAATACATTTACCTGATTTTTACTCTTTCTGTAATTAAAAGTAAATTTACATTTATGTTATTTTAGGTTACTGTTTTAGTAAAAAAATGTTTTTGTTTAAAAATTTCAACATTAGTAAAATATTTTTTTCTTCTAATTTGGAACCCACGTAATAATTACGTGGGTTTCAAACCTAACTTTACGTCATAATTAGGCTTTTACAAGCGGAGCGTTTTTAAGGAAATATACCAAGAGTGCTAAAAACTACATAACTCGTAAATTATTAAATATAGAAAAAATTTATTTTTGAAAAGAATTAGCTAATATTTCTTAATTTTTCAAAAAAAAAAATGTTATTTTCTTTTTGCGAAATACGAAAAAAAAAAAATGAAAATAATAGTTCTTTTATTTCTTTAAAAAGTTTAACTCCCCATAACGTTTTTGTTTTTTTGGGGGATTACTTTCAAAATTGGTAGAATTGGTAGAATAAAAGTAATTTTCCTAAAAAAGTTAATTTAATGGGAATTTTCTTTCAGCTTTTTTCGATTTTTTTATAACTTTTTTGTTTTTGGGGATTACTTAAAAAAATAGACATCTTCCCCTCATAGAACTTGATTTTTTTCTAAAAATTTCGAGTCGATCGGATTAATCGTTCTTGAGTTATCGTGTCTTCAAAAAAATTGACACCGGACAGACGGACGAACGGACAGACCGACGGACAGACGGGCATTTTCAAAGTTTATTTTCATGAAACACAAAAAGTCTAGGACGTTTTTTGACTATTTTGGGAAATTCGAAACAACCGTATAATACTATTTTAGCGCAGGCGCTGTGAATAGTATCATAATACATTAAATTCGCAAGCTCTTAAGTAATTAAAATATGAATATTCTTCTGCTTTTTTAAGGAGAAAAAATCGATAAAAAAAACTACGCAAAACGCAATTTAAAAGATGTAGCATTAATGAGCGATATTTATGTAAATGGAACGGTCTTATAAGTTCTTTTTTCTTTTTAATTTATTCAAATAAGACGCAAAGTGTTTTTTCGACGTCAGGTTAAATTAAGCTGAACGGTTTAGAGCAGAAATGTGTTAAATTATAGTTTTTTTATTCTAGTATACAGAGCCCGATCCAATGGAGCTCTCTACAACTAGAATTATGAAACAAAATACGTCTACCCTATCTCTATCTCATTTGTGCTACACTTTCCAGCCAACCAAATAAATACTGTATTTCTTTTTCATACAACAAATACAGTATTTATTTGGTTGGCCGGGAAGTGTAGCATTGAGCGGCACGAAGGAACATAGCTAATGTGAATCTGTAGAATAAGATAATTCTACTAAAATTTAGATGGCGCCAGTAATTTCTTTAATAAAAATAATATAGTAACACTTTTCGCCCGGCCAAGTAAATATTGTATTTGTTCAACAAAGAACAAATACAGAATTTGTTTGGTTGGGTGGAAGTGGGAGTGTATGTATGTCTTCTATCCTTTTTGGGTAGAACTTTTGTCCCTGTCTAATCTAACGGGAGAAATCGCCATTCTTGGGGCCTTTGGTAAACTGCGTGGCAAATTTCGGAAATTGAGTGGGAAATTCCGGCAAATTGGTAGAAAGTTGGGAAAATTGGAGTAGTAAGTTTAGTTAAGGGAAGTTGGGAATACGTGGGAGTGGAGTTGGGAAATTAGAGGATACAGCTGAGATTTTTTTTGTTACAGAGGTGAGACTTTTTTTTTAGTCATCAAATTTTTATAGGTGGGACATTTTTTTCAGAGGTGAGGACTTTTTTTTTGTCATCAACATTTTTTGTCAGGGATAAAGCTTTTTTTTTGAGTTAAGAAAACTGGCTACAGTAAAGCTTTTTTTTTTTGAGTTAAGAAAATTGGGTAGGGAGGACCTTTTATTTTTAGTCATCAAAAATGTTCGGGGGTAAACATTAGAATTTTAAACATGGTGTAAACTGTAGTGCCAACCCAAAACAAAAATCCCTACATCAGTCATCAATTTAAATGTAAGTTTTTTAAATTTTAGAGCAAAATAGAAAAAATTGTATAAAGCACTCGTTTCATAACACGTTTTTAGAGCACTAGTACTTTAGAAAACTCGCCGCAAGCGGCTTCTCTTGTAACGTACTCGTGCACTAAAAACGTATGTTATGAAACTAGTACTTAAATATACTATATATTTTTTATTCAAAGGATCCTTAAAATGAAGTTTCATATTATATATTTGAACTTTAAACATTTACAAGCAAATTCTCGTTTCAGTAAAACAAAAGCTGAAATTTCTCCCGAAAATAAATTTTGATCATCCCTCGGGAATATAAATAGAATGCGTGGGAGTTCTGTTAAATTCCCGTCTTTTTATTAGATTTATTAAAGTAGTATTTTACTGGAATATAAAGTACGATCCATATTACTTTACTAGAACTAGCAGATATCCTAAAGTTGTTTGCAGATGATACCACATATGGGTCTAAAAGTAAATCACTTGCTTTAGCTGTGCAAAAGAGCAGGGATATACAGGAAAGGGCTATACAGTGGTTTACTAGTAACAAACTTAGCCTTAACATAAATAAAACTTTCAATATTCTCTTTACATTACGTGAAGCAACTGGCCCCACGCCAATGATATCAAAGAGTGCCAAATTTTTGGGAATACATGTTGACTGTAAACTTTTGTGGAATGCACATGGCGAGACCTTGGCAAACAAATTAAATTCTAATATATATTTGCTTCGCTGTTTGTCCAACAGTCTTTCTACCAAAATATTACGTACTGCATACTTTGCTTTAATACAATCTGCCTTAAGCTATGGTCTCTTGGCTTGGGGACACTCAAGTATAATTAAATTGCAAAAGCGCGCAGTGCGAATTTTATGTGGAATTGGTTATCGGGATGACTTGTATATTTTGGAATGCCTTATGCATTTAAAAAGTAACAGAGACAAGTACAGAAGTTACGAAAGTGTCCATAATGTCAATACTAGAAATCGTTTTAATATTTACCCTGAGTTTCCTAGACTCAGCAGAACTCAGAGCGGCATTAACTTTTATGCAATAAAATTTTTTAATGCGCTACCGCTTAGAGTTAGACATTTGGATGACAAAATCTTTAAAACTACTTTAAAAAAGTATCTTATTCAAAAAGCGTTCTACAGTATTGAAGCGTTTTTATCTAATAATTTTAACAATATATAAGTTGTATGTGATTTTTTTGTATTATGTATTCATTTTTTTATGACGAGTGTAAAGTTTTTTATTAACACAAATAAATATTATTATTATTAAAACTAGGACTTTCAAATTGTTTATTAGAATATAAAAATTGAAAAATTTTACAAAAAAAAATAGAGAAAAAGTTTTTACGAAAAAATCTATAAAAATTAAAAAAAAAAATAAAATAAAATAACTCTTAAAAAAAATAATATAAATTTATTTTTTTTTTACAAGCAACTGCATTTTTTATCCTACCACCAACATTATTACCAGCTGAGAACTTTGTATAAATAATTAATTATTAATTGGGTTAACCTTTGTTCTAAATTTGAAATTTAGCTCACAGCGTTCTCATAAAATTTCCCGCATTTTCTTTATTTTACCCCCAGATCTACAGTTTTACGGGGAATTCGAACCTTATTTGTCAACTTAGGATAAGGTGTCGACTTTTCAGCTGGTGGTAACCATAACCTATAACCTACAAGGTATACGAGGTAAAATTATAGGCGAGGTAATGGTTTACACGAGGTAAAATATGACTCACCAGTAACAAGAAAACGGCCATAAGGTAAATGACCTATGAAGTAAATACACTGCCCAGTAAAATCGCTTTCCCATTTTTCACCTTTTCGCGTTAAATATATTTTTATTATCAGATTCACTTTCAGCAACCTCAAAAACCTCAATAAACAAATTTTCAATAAAACTACCCCCCACCCTCCAGGGGGTGGATTTAGAATTGTTTTATTATCAGATTCACTTTTAGCTAACTCAAAAACCCTTATATACCAATTTTCACGAAAACGAATACGAGGCTTTCCGAAAATTTTAAAATGTTCAAAATGGGAAAGCAAAAAGGAGCTACAAAATTTAATATAAACTTACCGTAATTTTTGGATGGCCCGTCTTCTTCTTTTCTTGTCGTCCATCCCGTAATATCGGTACTGGTTTACGGAACCTGGGTCTCCGTAATATTCAGACTTGAGAACTGCATTTTCCAATGCTTGGTCCAGTTTGTCCTTGTTTATTCCATATTGGAACCCTGTAATAAAAAAATTGTATATTCTATAACTAGTATGGAATAGACAATATTCCGCGCTAGCAGAAAGTTTGTCATACGAGGCGAGTATGACGGTCCCGCGCTCGCGGAATGACTATTCCATACGTGTTGTAGACTATACTTTTTCTTCGACTGCAAATATAAAACACTTTATGGCTGTAAACTGCGGAAAAGGTTAAAAACAATGTTTTTTGTGACTCGACATTGTAAATGCAACAAAACACATATTTTTAAATAAAGCAATTAATGTTATTTAATAATTTTATCAAATCAGTACTTAAAAAAGATTTTTATTTAATTTTAGCACATATATAATGCAAAAATTGAAGTTTATGTCAGATTGTTGTGACAGATATCAGATTTAAATATTTAACAATAGATGGAGCAGTTTTAATTTTTTGAACTAAATTGATAAAAAACTGGTCAATTATTAAGAAAGACTAATAAACTTTATGTAATTTTAACGCAAAACTTTAAATTGCATTAAATTATTCAATATTTCATGGTAAAATATATATATTTTTTTGCTAATTTTGCTACAGTTTTCTTTACTTTTATAAACAAGAGATTTCACTACATGTGCTCATTTTAACACTTGATACGGAATATTTATACTGTATCTAGAGCTAGAATGGATTCATTCTATGTTTGAAAGGTGTGCAGTCATAGAAAAAGTATACTTTATTGTGAAAATTAAAAATTTTCAAACACAGAAGGAATCCATTCTAGCAATTTAAAGTTTTGCGTTAAAATTACATAAAGTTTATTAATTTTTCTTAATATTTGACCAGTTTTTTATCACTTTAGTTCAAAAAATTAAAACTGCTCCTTCTATTGTCAAATATTTAAACCTGATATCTGTCACAACAATATGACATAACCTTCAATTTTTGCATTATAATTTGTAAATATTTGCCAAAATTAAATAAAAATCTTTTTTAATTACTGAATTGATAAAATTATTAAATAACATTAATTGCTTTATTTAAAAATATGCGTTTTGTTGCATTTACAATGTCGAGTCACAAAAAACATTGTTTTTAACCTTGCCCGCAGTTTAAAGCCATAGTGTTTCATATTTGCCGTCGAAGAAAAAGTATAGTCTACAACACATATGGAATAGTCATTCCGCGTTCGCGGGACCATCATACTCGCTTACCGGCTCGTATGACAAACTTTCCGCTCGCTCGGAATATTGTCTATTCCATACTAGTTATAGAATATACTATTTTATGTTTTCTCACTTTTTCAGGATTGCAAGTTCATCTAATCCCGATTATCCTGAAAGTGCAATTTTCTAAATCTAATTACAATTTTCATAATAATCTAGATACTCTAGAGCAGGGAAAATCAAATCAATCAATGTTGCTAACACCACTAGATTTCCCAGAGAGAAACTTCGTCAAATTCAAGTAATGGAATTACTTAGTAACTACGTATTGAGTAACTGTCGTATCACTTTATCCTCGATGAAGCAAACAAAAAGGATAATATTGAAACAGCAGACAAATGGTCTGAGAGTATAAATGAATTTAGGTCATTTTTATCAATTTATCTGTCCCAAGATTGGTTTGAGGCAGCTCCTCTTCCCCTTTAGAAAAAACTATTTCAAGTATCAGTTTTATCGACCTCAAAAACCCCTATACAGAGCGGTTCAAAAGTCACCCCCCTCTTAACTTTTGAACCGACTTCAAATTTAGAACTTTTAAATAAGACAACACTATCTTTTAGCATATATTTGATACTATCAGCTCTTAAAATGTAGGCAGGGGAGCATGGGGGACATTTTTTTAATGGAAAGGGGGTCATGCTCCATGCCCTCCTGTCCACATTTTAAGAGCTGAAAGTATCAAATATATGCTTAAGGATAGTTTAAGTTGTCTTATTTAAGAGTTTTAAATTTAAAGTCGATATCTCAACTCTTTCAAAAGTATACATATTTTGACGAAAACATTGAAAACATGTATAAGAAATCAATTTAACATCTGTATTATTACTACCAACACTACAAAAGCAAACTTTAAAGAGGATGTAGGTATTTTTTCATTATTAGGAAGCATGACAAATAAAAAAATCATAAAATAAACTCAGGCACAAAAAAAAATTGTAATGGTTCTAAAAAGCTAGTGGTGAAAAAAGTATTGTTTACCTTTTTCATATTCAGCAATTGTTTTTTCATCGAAGGGGTTCTCCTGAGCCCCAAATAGACCGGACTGGATATTTGCCAGGTTGTCAGCGTTTTGGTAAACAGCCTGATCCTGTGCCTGGTTCCATTCGTTCAAAATTTCTTGTTCGGGGCTGGGATTTTTCAAATTTGCTCCTGAAATAAAAAAATATTTTTTCATGAAAATTAAATGATATTAGTCTTTTAAAAAAATTATTTTTCGTGCCCCCGATGAATGAATAATTCGATCCGACCAGTGTCAATAACTCAAATAGAAACTATTTGGACTTTTTAAATATATGCAGAAAGATGGTTTCAGTTGTCCTATTTACATGTACGTGTTCCAAATTAGAATTCGATATCTCAACTTGACTTTTGGATCACACTGTATATGTTTATTTAATAAATATTTGTTTCGGTCATCCTGTGTTAGTAGGCATCGCTACCAACTACCTAAAACAGGGTTAAAGATGCAACAGGCGCCGGAACTACCCACTGCGGTGGGTCTCGCCGGCAATAATGCCATACGTTAAATAAATAATAATAACTATTATTCGTTATAAATAAATTATAACATATCCTAAATAATTTAAAGTTATTTGGACTGTATAAATATAGTATTTACTGTTTACATTAGATAAAACAATCTTGTTCGGTTTGCTCGGTTATAACTTATATATAAGTTTAAGTCTCCTTGTAATTCGATGGAATTTCCATAGAACACGTTTCTTGCATTGATATTTCTGGAAACTGTTTTCCTAACAAAGACATTTACACAAAACTAAATGCCTTACTTGAGTTTGCAATAATTTTACTAATATTTCCGGAAAATTTAAATGCCATGCACAAAAATAAATTTTTGAAATAGATTTAAAAATTTTTATTTAAAATTCACATTTTTGGAAGAAAATTTTGAAAATCACTATAACTTCATTGGGATATTTGTAGCTACAGATTGAAACTCTCTCTTTTAAATTCTTCTCTTTAAAAATACTTTCTCAAGCTGTTACTGTACTTTTAAATAAAAATATATTAGAAAGATACAACTTCTAGCTCCTTAGTAGCGATTCGTATACCCGTACTGTTCTTAACTTTTCGTATATTTTTTAACGTAGAATGACTCTTTAAGTATACTATAAAAAGCCTTATAAGGCTCTATAGACTATATCTAGACCTTTACCTTTAAGTACATCCTTTTACGATCTGTAAGGGCATATCCACAGCCTCAAATAACACACATAGTACATAAGAATCCGATGCCGTGATTGGCTTGATGTGCCGTCATGTATCTTGTAAGGGCATATCCACAGGCTCGCAAAACAACATAGTACATAACAATGCGATGACGTGATTGGCTTGATGTGCCGCCATGTATCTTGTAAGCCAATCATGGAATCGCATTCTTATGTACTATGCGTGTTATGCGAGCCTTTGGATATGCCTTAAAACATTTGTTTCTTTTTGTTTGTTTGTTTGTTTAACCTCGTACTATTCTACTTAATTAGGCATCCTCTAAGTCCAGGACTTGTATGGGCTAGTAGCAGAGGGAACCACCGGCTTTAGCAAAATTTTAATTATTAATTAGTCGACGTGTCAAGTATATAAATTAGGGACCTTTACCCGTTCGGATGGTTTTCACATGATCTATAAAAAATGGTTGATATTTTTCGGGTATAGTGGGGTAGGATCCTTCATCTTGAACATAAAAAACTTACCTCTTTTGATAGCTGATGGTTTGTTAAAATACGTAACTTCTGAATTTTCTTCGGGGTTGGCTGGATGAGCTCGCTTCACTGAAAAACAAGACAAAATCAATAATCATGTTGTATTAATATATTCTTTAAAACCATATGGAAAAAAAGTCCACATATGGAAAAATGTTAGGGATATTCGTAAAATATAAACTAAATATACAGGTCCGATATGGTACTCTACAGTGCCATCTTTTACATAATAAATGTTTTATTCGATTGTTTCTAAAAGCGACACTTTTTGTTCATGTTTTACGAGCGAAAAGTTGAACTTTGTGGCCTTAGGGCCAAAAAGTTTTTTTCGCCCGCTAACTAAAACTTGTTATTTTTAAGCTTTTTAAAAGAAGATGCTTTACCTTTACTGTAATATTTATAAAGAAATATGACCTTGTGGTCACTGTTGGTCTTGAACTAACCGTTCTTTTTGACCAGATACAGTTATTATAATAATTTCATACAAAATAAAAAAAATTCCGTAATATAACATCAAAATATATGTCAACTGATTAATCTGTATTCACCCACTAAAATAAATTAAAAACACAAAATTTCAATTGTAAAATCACTTTCAATATTTATAATATTCATAGAACAGTTTCACAAGTATTATTTTCACAACAGACACATTTTAACAGAGATTAATCACCAAGCTATAGCTTTTTTTATTTGAAAATGAAACCGCAAGCAAAAGAAACGATTCAATTGTTTTTGTAGAGATTTGATTGGACAGAAATTTGTCATGGATAACTAGATAAGTAATAAGACAGGAAAAAGAAATATTTTTTGCACTTTAAAATTAAGTATATTTTAATAATTTATTATAATTAGTAACAATCGAATAAAAAATATTTTATAATAAACCTGCAAAAAGTTAAATTTCGATGTCGTAGGTTTATTAGCCTCGGGCCGGCCCTATCGCCGGCCCTCGGCTTCCAAAAACCTACTCTATCGAAAAATTCAACTTTTCGCCCTTGTATTATAAATAACTATTGATGGTGTGAGCGTTTTTTATGCAAAATATGGTGCAGTTAAGTGCTATTTAAATTCCATATAATTTTAAAATGTCCGTTTATCGCATGTCAAGACTTCTTGTTCAGGATATTGTAAAACGATAAATTGTCCAAACGATATTAAAAGAAGCAAACTAAAAAAAATATATTTGGTCAAATCTTGATCAAATTTGAAGGCTATAAGTTTATACTGTAGAATGTACCTAAAGCATTATTACAAATGTTCACGTCTTATTTTTTTTTTCACGAGAAAATATTATGTAAGCCCGTTGCTTTTATAAACGTCACATTTTATCGAACGGAATTTTAATAAAAAATTCCGTCTCATAAAATACCATGACAACAGTTAATTCACGTGTTCTGCACAAAGTTTTATCAAAAACTTATTTATTTTACTGAAAATACTTATTTGAGCTTCTACACTGTAAAAACTGCATGTAAAATAATGTAAAAATACATGAATTTACATAGTACGGAATAGTAAATTTACTATTCTGGACTATGCATAATTCATGAATTTATGTAAAAGAATGTAAAAGAATGTAAAATAATGTAAAAGAATGTAAAATAATGTAAAAGAATGTAAAAGAATGTAAAAGAATGTAAAAGAATGTAAAAAAATATATTAACATTGATTTACATATTTTTACATGATTTTACAATGTCGGGCTATGTTATTTTAAGACGCGCGTGCGCTTTGGACAATAATCAAGAAGGCGTCGCATCATAAGACGGACCGTTTAATATTGTTATTGTTAGAGAGATAGCGACGCATGCTGCTAGGTTAAAGTGTTAAAAGTGTAAAAAAAGGTATATATTATATATGTACGATATTTAAATGCTTTATTTGTGGCCTAAAATTTACATTCATTATAAATTACGATCTTTATCAACCAATAGATCTTTAAAGAAAGATGTAAGCAGTTTATTCTCCTATTAAGGGTGCAAATCGTTTGGTTTATTAAACCAAATAAACTTTAAGCTACAATATTTCAAAAAAGCTTTGACACTGAGACTTGTAATTTGGAACAAACATTTTATTTTTCTAATTTCAAGTCTCTACGTCAAAAAGTCCAAACCATTCTGGACTATGTAATTTTTACCATTACAGTCTATGGCAACATATTACCATTTACGGACTATGTAATCTAATGTAATTTATTTTTACCGTGTAGTAGAGGTAAGTGAATTTTTCTGTGTGAGGTCGTATTTGGATCTTCGTAAACATGACCGAAAACAGAAAAAAAATTACCTACGAGTAGCACATTAAGTTTTTCTAACCACCAAGGAGTTAGGGAACGTTCAAGTATTACGTAACGCAAATTGTACCAAAATTCATACACTTCATACCCCGGTTCCCGCATTATTAAAGGCTGTAGAGATTTTATATTTTGGCTACCCTAACATGTCCAAAGTCCAAAAAGTCCAAAGTCCAAACATGCC